>WAAD01008289.1:23853-97236 GCA_013389945.1 Fregata magnificens
CGCACTTGCTCGCCGGGCGCCGGGCGCTTCCCTTGGGCCTAGGCGAGCCCCGAGTGGGGCGGGAGGGCTCTTGCGGGGCCGCCGTGGCGGTGGTGGGGGGCAGAGCCGCGGGGGCCGTTTTCTCAGGTTGCTTGCGCAGTCTGAGAACCAGCGTTTCATCGCCAGAGTGGCTGAGTTGTGGACTGAGGGCATGGCTGCACTGCAGCACAGCCGCAGCCCAACGCTGCTGAGCCTCGGCCCGCGCCGATCACAGTGCTCTTGGCCGTGTGTCCCGCCGGCGGCCTGTGAAAGACCACCACACAGCAGTTTTGCACCCAAATGCAGTGGCGGTGCAAGAGTTGTTCGTTACCTAGTGACGTTTTGTTGGTGTGCGCCCACCAGCACCACGCAATGGTACTGGATGAATGGTGTTAAAATACTGGCAATGGAGTAGTCAACTGAGCAATGGTGTCACAGGAAAACTGTGTCCTTTGAATGGTACGGTACAAGGGTATCACAGAGGTTGGTAAGATACTTGTTAGTCACTGAGAGCTAAGCACATGCAGAATAAGGAAGAGATAAGTTTGTCCTCAGGATCTTAACAGAAAATTATGTTTTAAGCCCTGTAGCAAAAGGGGGAACATGGATTTTATTTCTCCTATAACTCCAGGGGATCAAGGTGGCCTGGGATAACCAGGAGTTTTTGTCTGCCATGGTCCTAAAGAGAAGACAGTGAAGCGCCTGGGTGCAAAGCCGTTCTTTTAGCCACTGGGGAGTCTGTGTATACGGTGCCCCACAGGGGACTGTTTGAATCCCATCTGTGTTGCTAATCCTGGCTATTCTGGTCCCAGTGTCTAATATTAGGAGTGGCTGTAGGGGATGTTGGGGAGCAGCAAGTTGCGGAAGGAGCACATTACATCTATAGTCCACCTGTGGTTTTCAGGGCAGACAGATAGTGCTACTGTGCAGTAACACTAGCTGCACAGAGAAAACGCAGGTGGAGAGCACACCACTTGCAAGCTGGTTTTGTTCAATTTCTCAGGCTCAGGTGCTATCACCTGATCTTGTACAAGTTTGTGCCTGTGTCATGTCCTTGCCTGAAACTCATACTAATGAATCCTGAGTGCTGGGTGACTCTAGGATTTGCATTTGGAATGGGAAGTGGAAATAAAATTCTTACTGAAATGCTTCCAGCTGTAAGAGTGTCAGACAAAGCTCTGGAGAGACAGGAGGTGCACTATTTTCAGCCACGCTCCGGTGAGAGATACATGGTGTATGTGGGGGGGCACAGAGGGTGAGATTGACATGACACGTGTGTAGGACAACTCTGGCCCCTTACCAAGAGCAGAATCAAATGTCTAATCATAGGCAGAGCAGCAGCTGAGCATCCAGAAGAGCAGGGAAGGCTAGGCTTGACAGTCTCAACTCTCTCCCTGTGTGTGTGTGAACTTGAAGGAGAAAGTGAGTAGAGGGCCTTTTGGGGGACCGGAGAATCGGGGTGTGAACTGTGAAGATGGGAGTAGAAGATACCGCCTGTTAAGAACTGGAGTCTATTTTGAAGTTGGGAAGACAAAATATCCAAAGGGCAGAAATCATGGGAGCTGAAGAAGAAATGCTCATCACTCTGTCTGGAGGTGCCCCCTGGGGCTTCCGGCTGCAAGGGGGTTCAGAGCAGAAAAGACCCCTTCAAGTGTCAAAGGTAGGACCTCAAGATGTGAACTGTGAGGGCAGAGTTGTTCTGCTGAATTCTGATATCCCTACTGAGTCGGGCATCTTTCACTACCGTTAAGGAATGTAGGAACTCCTTACTGTGGCAGCAGATCTTAAAAGGAAAACTTGGGTGGAATGGTCAAGCAGGGTGTGGGGTGGGATGCGGGTCCTGAAATAGATGCTATTGAGGTAGAGACAAGTGTCAGGTGAAGACCTGCTTCAGTGCAGGTCTGTACAGCTTAGACACTTTGTACAACTCTCCGCAGTTGTCAGTAGAGATATAACCACAGTGACAGTGCAGGAAAGAGGGTTCGAATATGGAAGCTTCAGTACTTGTGTAAGACATTCAACTAAAGAAAAAATAATTTAAATTAAAGCAACAAAGGCCATATTTGTATTCAATTCAACTGTCCCTAACACTTCATTACTATATTCCAGCTTTCAAAATAGATGCACATTTCTTAGGGTCTCTTCTGTTGGTGAAACTTTCTCAATTCTGTCTGAAGTGAATATTTTTGATGCTCTAAGCAGCAAATATTGGTTCCATTTCAAGAATTAAAGAAAAGCAGTTGTTTGGATGGGAGATGAAATAATAAAAAAGGAATAAACATGAACCTTGAGTTGCACTACTTTTGATAAACAGATCTTACTGTTCTCTTTTTCATAAAGACTACTGAGTAGCTTAAAAATTATGAAAAGTTGTCCTCTGTTTATTAAGCTCATAACAGCTGCATTAGCCTTGACACAATGGTATCTTGGGGTGTCTCACTGGAAGGCACCCAGCAGCAGGAATGAAAAAATGCTATGCCCAGGTCCTTCTGTTACCTTAAGTAGACTGTGCCTCTGACAGAGAATTTTAAAATGAAAATGTTCTGTGTCATTTGGCTCACCCTAGGTCAAGGAGTGTTTGTAACTTCTGCCAAATGGTTTGGAATACCATAGCTTGGCCCTGAAGTGGATGTTTCTTACATAGAGAAAGGTGATTTTTCTCCAGGAAAACAACTTCTGCACATACTCATAGAGCTTCAGGAGCTGAAGAGAAAGAATCAATATCCTTGAAACAGGTATCTGGCATCAGTGGTTGTTAGGAGTGGGATTTTCAGTGGCCACATAAACTCACTAGGGTCTAGGAGTATTTTGACTCTTTTTTCCCCCAATAGACAAGAAACTGGGACTGAAGAGGGAGGAGATACTGAGTGTCTTATAAAGATTACTCAGGATTGAACAGCAGCAAGAACTAGCCATTACCCAGGCTAAGTTGCACCCTAAGCTGAATGGAATATTGCTCAAGGATTAGTAGCGCTTCCAGAAAGATACTAACTAGAAGTAGCTCCCACCCAGAACTGGGTGTCATACCTTAAGTCTAGCAATACAAATATACACATATTTTACAATACTTAGATATTGCATAAAAAAATTATGGAAAATATAATTGATACAAATCCATTGGAGGCTCAAACTAGACATCATTCTTCAAGCAGGACTCTGATTTTGTAATTATCATTTTGGGCTATTATTGTCCAGAATTTAATGGCATCCGGGTGACCACACATACTCACTGTCTTAAAGGCAACACCGTTTAAACAGTCTGCAAAGAAAGGATTTATGGATCCTTACTGGGAAGCCAGTAAGATCATATCTGAATATAAACTGCTTAGAAGAGAATAAACACCCAGGAGTCGTGGAGTAACCTAATTGTCATTCTCTTACCATGCAGAGAATAGAAGTTTGAATCTCAGTTTTCAGCTTTTTGAGTTGGAAGATCAACTCTTCATTCTTCTGCAGTTAGGATTCTCCTATTGACACCAGCAGGGTGAAGTCTGGGCCAAAATGCTGCCTGCAAAGCATCCTCCAGAACTCTAAGATCATTAGCACTGTCCGTTTGGATATTTTAGGAGCCAAAGATGGGAACAATCCCATCGCTAAAGAAGCCTGACCAGGGATTGTAGCCGTATGATATAGCATAGAGAAACAGGGCAGTATTGTGTGTTTCTCTATTGGTTTGTTAGAGCTGGGACTCATGTGGATGAGCAACTCGCTCTGTTCGGCCTCCATCCAGGATATCAGTGCCATTGGGCAGCACTGGGAAGTGTGGTCAGAGGGAGGTGTCACTGAGATTGAGCCTGCCTAGCAGAGGTAAGCTCAAATAACACCACCATGTTCATTAGTACGGTGAAGAATGTGTTGTGTGTGTATGGAAAGACAGATTAGATAAATGAGAGGGTCTGTTAGTAAGCTGATTGCTGTCAAATAAAGGACTCTTGGGGAGAAAAAGAAGTGTTCACATGACACCAGGAAAACTTTGGCTTAGCAGAACAGAAATATTAGCACTTTGGTTCTTATGGCAAAACCTATTTGGACAGAATGGGGAAGGACAGAACAGGAACATGGATGAATCTGGAGAAAATGTGATAGGAGATACAGGCATGAATATCTGATAGGTGCCAGGAGATACCTGAGTGGATACAGTTGGTGTCTCAGGGGATTCCAGTGCTGTCATTTTAGGCAATTTCAACTTCTAGACTAGAAAAGTCATAGTAGTAACACTAAGCAAAAATGCTTACCCTTGGATGCCGAGTCAAATTGTTTCTGTATACCTTTCTGGATGAAAAAGAGGGAGAAACAGCTAATTTGGGCCTAGTAAGTGGAAAAGAATCAAATATAACAAATAAGTTATATAAAAATGGTATACATTGTAGTTACGTAGAGATGCTGGAATTGCTAGACCAGATGAGGTTAATGGTCACTCCATCTCCTGCTTCCTGTTTCCTTTGTGTTCCCTGCAAGTGTTTCAGACAAAGTTGTAAACTTCACCAATGCATCTAATTTTCTAGTAATGCAATGCGGAGGGAAATTCTTTCACCCCAGTTGATTATCAGTATGCCTTGTGAAGTACATAAGAATTGACAGTCCTGGTGTTTTACCCTACATGTAAACAGATAATTATTTTTGAACAGCTAGTGCTTTACTTGTCTGATTAAATCTTATATGGTTTCCAAATGAAGACTTGATAACATCAAGCAGCCAGGCATTCCAAAGACTAAATGTTGCACAAAGTAGGGCTTCCTGTTTGAGTCGCTCTTGTTGTATTACAAAGCCCTGCATAATTCGTCATCTTACATTATCAATTTACACAGTCACAGGTCTTCTTGCCTTTCTTCTTTCTAAAGTTTACATCATCATCTTCTTTTTATTGTTTCTCTACATGGAGATTATGATAAAATCAATCACTAATTGCTGTTCTTTGTATCTTCCCTCCCCCCCTCCGAAAATTCTTTGGGTCTGCTGCACGCTTTCTTTTTTCTTTTCTTTTTTCTTTTTTTTTTGAGACGAGAAAGTATTTAATGACATTAGAATGTTTCAGCATTATTCTCTATCCTCTTCAAATAAATTGGTGGGCCTCTACTTGATTATTCTGTCATAAGCTGTTCACGATGGTGGCTTAAATTACTGGCTTTTTTCAAGTTGCAGCTAACTCAGAGTACAGTGAGCATATGCATTTTAAACCATCCTTTCTAGTGCAAAGTATTCAACTGGCTGCAACTAAATAAAGTAAATGAACATGTTGGAAGTGGGGTGTGAACCCATTTTTCTACAGCCTGAAAGGATGCATAGCTGTAGTTTAAACCATTTGACCAAGCAGGAGATCAATTCTAAACCTCAGTCCAGCCAACACAAAGGGACAGAGAAGTAGCTGGATCTTCACATGCTGGATCCAGCTGCCACAGAGCTTCTGTGCCATCCGACTCCCTGTGGGTTATGGATTCAGGGACACGCCTAGAGCAAGATGCTGGAATTACATACCTTGTGGACAGCCTCTTGGGTCATTCATACATAACTAGCCCCGTGTTCAGGTAACCTTATGGGGCCAAACCAGCTGTGCCTGCCTCAGGATCAGGGAAACACACATTGCTTCTTGCAGCAATGTGCTGCAAGTGCTCAGTGGATATTGAGGAAAAAGCTCAAATTTAAATAACATAAGCAAGACTGAAATGCTAGTATTAACGCCAACTGACTATATGGTTCCAGGTCTGTAACTGCAAATGCTATTCCTTTTGTCTTAAACTTGCCTACAAGAGCACATACCGTCTATTTTGTTCCCCCAAACAATCATTTGCAGTGTCTGGGTGCTAAAAATGTCATGTGTATATGAAGGATACCATGCTGATGAGTATATATATGAAAGGGGTACCATAACAATTCTGTCTCATAAAAACAGATACTGTAAGAGTGGAGGGTGACACAAAAGAAGCAGCAAAAGAAAATTTATTAGTGTCTGGGGAGCCCTCAGTGAGAAAGAATAGATGATTTTTAAATTGGGGTTGTATTAAAATATCAACTCATTACTGAGTAAGCTGAAAGAACAGCAGACGTTGATATGCTCAGCAAGCAGATACACAGCAGGATCAAACATCAACAGAGGACATGAATAATTCTGCAGAAATTAGGAAGGATTGGAATATGGAGAACTAGAGAAACAAATAAAGGGGAAAATAAAGAGTAAAGAACCTAAAAAGGAAAGGAAAAATCTCCAGTTTGTTCTTAGTTACAGCAATGTCCTTTTAAGTGAAATCAGTCAAACTACTGTGCATTCATATTTGGCTTATAGTGACTCCTAATGAATCTTTTAACTCTTACCCAGTGAAGCAGATAAAGTATAGTGGCATTTTACACTACCGCTTACCAAAATAAAGCTGATTTGGTATAGCTCAGTAGCTGTGGTGCACATGGCACCGCAACACAATAAATCTTTGGCCAGAAACAGTCATCAGGAAAGAAAGAAAACAACCATAAAAGCAAGAAACAAAAAGGATCCATAGATGGCAAGATTTTTATTTTAGAAAAGCTGAGGGAAAAGTACATGGTCCTGCCAGGTACAGCATTCCTTGCAAGGAGAAGCTATAAATGATGAGAAGGTTCACCCATTCTGAAAAGAGAGTAAGGGAGAACAATACCATCAGGTTCCTGGAGGATTTCTTTGCAATAAGGATATGTGCATCAAATGCACTTGAAACTAAACAAAATGTAAAACAGCTAGTCTGAGAAAAGTCATAAGACAGGACATAAGCATTAAGCCCATAATCAACCAAAGTAGAAACATAATATGGAACTATATTAGGGAACTAATTTTTATGAAAATTAACAGGGCAGCTTTAAGATGGTGCAAGTGCATGCAAAGCTGCCTTTAGGGATCCTGCTACAAAACGAGATTTATTCTATGAGAGGGAAACCCAGTTACTTACTATACAAACCAAGGAAGGCACTTGTACCTCCAGCATAGTCTGGTGCACGAATAATACTGAAGAAATAAGTGGAAACTGGAGGCTTTCCAGGTGGTACTGATAGTAGAGGAGAAAGACCTGGGCGTATTAGTGCATCACAAGAGGACAATGAGCCAGCAAAATGATGCATCTCTGAAAAAAAGGCAAACATAAACAAATGAGCTTCAGGTAGCCATATCTTAAGAGATAAGAAGGCATTGATGTTACTGTCTAATGCACAAGTGGGAATTCGCTGGAAATATCATCACACCTATGGAGCCAGCCACTTTGAAGAAAAATGAATTTAAGGCAGAGCAGCTATAGAAAAGGAGGGGAGGAGAGAAGGCTTCTTTCACCTAGCAAAAGGTTGAAGGAGATGATTGCTGTCTACAAATAGATTTTGGGCAAATACCAGCAGCACTGTTCAAATACAGGACAGCATGTCACCGATCAAATGTGCAGAAAAAGACTAACCAGGGAGGTTCACCAACAGCTTCTCAATCTAGAAAAAGACTTGAAAACCTTTTGCAATCAGTTTATGAACTGGAGTAAACAATATGGCATCTGAAACAATGGGGGATTGGCCCTGATAACTCAAGAGGCTCCTTTCAGTTCCCTGTACAAATACTCTGCAGCAATGGAGTGATTGGGGAAGCAGTGACACAAGATTGTATAGCTTCCAAAACCAAGAATTGTTTTGTCGTTTAAGAGCAGTTCATCACGACCTTCTTTTTGCCTCTTTCTCACATATCCCCACTCCCTCCTGTATGTTTCTCTGCTGACAATTCACTGTTTCTACTGTCTTCTCTGCCAGATATCCTTGCTGCCTGTATGCTGTGCTACTGGTCGCTGTGACCCAGGGCCTGGCTGCTCTGTCCTGTTCACCTTTGCTTGTGTGACATTATTCCTGCTGGAGGTGCCAGCTCTAACCTCAAATAGGCTTTGAGATTTGCAAGCACCTTCTCTTCCTCTCCCCCTTTCAGTGGGCAGGCTGTTCTTTATCTGTTTTCACAAATGTTTACTGTCACACCTAAAAAAGCACTGCTGGCAGCCACTAATGCTGGTTTTGGAGGGCCGAATATGTCTGCCAGCGCTGTGGAAGGAGTGTCTCAAGCAGCTTTGGGAGTGCTCCTGGACATGTTTTATGGCCTGTCGGCACTTAGGCAGGTGCCACCCTTGGCTGCCAGCGAAGGAGTGCAGGCTGTGGCGCCAGTGTAACTTTCCAAGGAGCAGCTGAGCCCGGCAGTCACCGCATGCTGGGAGAATGTGGGGGGCTTCAGAGCTGCTGTCCGGCTAAGAAGCTGCAAGCTCTGCACAGCACTGGGACAGCAGTGAGCAAGGCGCAGAGCTTGGAAGAGGAGCTCTGCCCTTCCTTCCCAGCAGAGATGGGGGGATAGGACCTCCAGGACAATGGTAAGAAGGTGGCCTAAACAGAAAACCGTATTATCATGGTTGCAAATCACCATTGCTGATTGTATCAGCTAATGATCTGGTTCACAATTCCTTGTGCGTCACTGGGGCTTGGAGCTACCCGCAAGGGAAGTAGCCCTACACAGGACCTCCCTCCCAAAACAAGTACAGAGAGCAGACTGTGTGGATGGACTGGATTGGTGGTTATGCCATTCCTTCTGTTAGAATCTTGATTTATACTCTATGTTTACTCCCAGGTAATCTTTAACCATTTGTTAAACTATTCCTTTCTCACTGCCCAAGTGACCTCACTCTGTGGGTTTTTTTTTTTCCGCTTCCTACCTTCCCTGCAAAGGACCTGAGGCAATCATGCCTATAACAGTGTGATGTCGGCTCCTGGTCTTTCACACATTACTGTCCTGAATAGTTTCTCCTCTGCTGTGTGACCACAGCTGTGCTGCCCCATGCTTTTTGCTTCCACAAGTTGTCTAAGACTTCTGTTTGAAGGACGTTGCTAGAAAAGCTTTCCCTCTCCTCCTTGCAGAGGTGAAGAGTCTGGGCAGTTTTGTCTTTACATCCTATTTGCCCATTAGCAGGCAGGCATGCTGGAAGAATCTGTTGACAGATGACTGTCAGCAGTTGTGGTGAAACCACACAAGCTACATCTACACCTGGTGCATTAAATGTACCTGTAAAAATACTCTCTGGCACTGATGCCAGCTGCTACAGAGTGGAACAAAGCCCAGCAATTAACCTTTTCTATTCTCCCAAACAAGATGGCCGCATGCAAGCTGCCCACAGGCAGTGGCTCTGGGAATGGCCTGTTCTAGCTCCTAAACTGTGTCTGGGAATTGTTCTGGAGAGCATTAGCTGGCCTGAGCCAAAGATGTGCCAAGGATCATTTCAACAGTTTAATGCTACAGGCAATTGCGGTCCAGAGCCCAGGTTCATTTGCTGGCATTATTCAACCTGCTACTCGCTACTTGCTATGACTGCTGAACACATCTATGAAGGCTGAGCCTGTTTTTTCCTGTACGTTCATACCGACAAGATGCTTACAAAGACGTTGCAAGGCACAGGAAGGTCTCTGTACCGAAGTTCCCCTGGAATCCTTCAGGTGAATGGGGTGCTTGTCTAATCCATACCTGTGGCTGATCCTGTCCTTACTGCTGCAGAACAATGGTGCTTATCCTCCTCAGACCATTGCTGAGAGGCTCATTAGGGTTAATGAGTGCTGTGTTTTGGTACAGTAACCCACACTTGCAAATATGATGAATGCTGTGTACAACTTTTTGCAAACGTAAGTGGTTTTCTGTCTTAGAGCGTATCCTCATTCTATCAAAATAATAGTAGCTATGTCTCCTTCTAGTTTGCCTTCTCTCAGCATAAATACAGTGAAGGCATATTATACTTAAGACTGCTGCTGTTCAACAGTTGGTAGCAGCTGCGGAGTCCTCTGTTCTGAGTAAGGGTTTTGTTCAGAGCTTGCATATCCTCAACTGCCCTTTAGAGCACAGTACCAGCATGTAGCCCTAAGGTTGAGAACACCTTGTTCTGGAGGACTGAAGCCATGTCTGGATGACTCTGCCCCGTGTTCAAGGCCTTCTCACTCCTGTCCCAGTTCAGTGCCTGTGCCTGTAAAGAGAAATTTTGGTGGCTGGATTTGCTTATGAGCTCTAATTCCCTTAGATTTTGATCCTAAAATCTTGTATGTCAAAAGGAACAAGGCTAAGCCTCTAGAAAAGGACCTACATGGGACATGTGTAAGCATGTTTCTTCTGAACACTCAATTCCTTTTGTCCCAGCAGCTAGATGTGGGCACTGGGACTCTTGCTTTTTGACAAACATATCTTTTCCTTCTGAATCCTTGCTTCATGTAAAAAACCCTTGATATCCTGCTGTTTACTCTGTTGAGAGTAAAATGCTTATCAAGTACTTTTAGTATCTACTCTAGTACATGTGGCATTATTCCTTGTCATTGGTGTTACACTTCACTTGCTTTTAAGCTAATGTCCCATCGAGTAAGAAAAGGCCATGGAGATAAAGCCTCTTTTCATCTACCTGCAATCAATGCTGGCTAGATACTTGTTCCCAGCAAGGATCCCTGTGCCTAACTTTTTCCTTAGGCAAAGAAGGTGGATTGTTTGGGGTTGTTTTTCTCTTCCCTGCCTTGTATTATCATGACAAAATGCTCTTTTTAAGTCACTTGGTTTCAACAGAGAGAGAAAACTAACAACCCCTGATTGCTTGCATTGTTTTTTTATCAGCTTGTACCCCCTGGTACGAATCATCATGAAGTCTAGTGCACTGAAGAAGTTATTCTCTCTTTACCACACTGGGATAGCAATATTCCACTCACCAGTACACTTTAGGCGGTAACATATTACAGTGTATGCACTTAATTGATTGGCCAGCAATACCATCCTCTGCCACTACCAAGTTTCATCTCTAAACCCCTTGGCCAGAAGCCACCCAAGTCTGTCTGGCTACTGAAGGTACCTTCTTTCACCACCCTCCTTTGCTGTGTTCATCCCAGAAAATGTGTGTTCTCTCCCTTCTTTCTCTATATAAAGACTCCCTAATTAAGCTTCACTGTGGATGACCTGTGAAGTAGGTCTGCAGAAACACTGCACCTACTTTACCAAGAGGCCAGTCATCCAGTGTCACCTCTTAAACAGGAATATGGTGTTTGGTCAGGAAGTTACTGGAACTAAATAGGGAAGTGTAATTGTAATGGTTAGTGTCATTATAATGGATTAGAGTAAATATTCTCCTGTAAAATAGCTTCCAGTAAAAATATGGCATTGCCATGAAGATGTGATGTTATTCATGTACTTAATAGACAATGCATAGAAAAAGTATCTTACTGGATCTCTGCGTTCAGGTGGGCAGATGAGACAAAGAAAATCTAAGAGCCAGAGCAAAAGACTGTTGAAAAACTCCAGGCTCCTGTTGTTTATGGCTCACAGTCTGAGTGTTTTCTCCAAGGTGATACAAAAAATCATCCAGGTCTCCTGAATCCTGAATCCTGAATGTGCTTTAGCCACAGGGGTATCCTTCCTTGCACAAGTAAAGATTAGGCCCTGGCCTGGCCTTGGAGGAGAAACAAACTGTTCCAGTAACCAAAATGATGTCAACACAGATGTTCAGAAAGATGAAGAGATGGAGGGTGTTTATTTCTGCTCTTGCATCTAGCAACTACTGTGTTTGTGGTTCGGCTGAGCAGGAAGTTCTAGGAGGAGCAGACCCAAATGCTGGTTGGCTCCTGCCTGAATTGATTCCCTTTTGGTAATGCTTTATACTGCTTTGTACTACAACAAGGCAGTTCTTACCTCTCCATGGGAACTCTGTGACAAGACTACATTTTACATAAGGCTGGGAATGAAATTTAAACACTGCCAGGTTGCCATGGAGCGTTGGACCCCATGGCATTGTAGCTGCTGAGGGAAGGGGGGCAGCTGTGTGATGAGAGATGCAATTGGGGAGTGGAAGGGGCATTGGATGGGAAGATGAATTGTATTCAAGATACAACTCTGACTTGGCCTGAGTTTGCTAGGTTGCTGCTGGAAAGATTTTAGGAGATCAGGGGAAGACTAATAATGTAATTTGTTTTCCTACCTTATAGATTGAGCTCTCCCAATGAGAGGAGGTGGGAGGTGCCTTGGGGAGGCAATGGGGAAGATGGCATGAACCTATTACAGCTTATTCCTGAAAGGCACTGCAAACCACTTCTGATTACCCAGAGCATATTTCATTTCTTATGAAGAAGCAGTGCTGGCCAGCATGGAGGGTGGTTGCCAAGTTTCAAGACAGGTTCCCTGGGCTGTACTCAGGCAAGATGTGAAGCCACTGAGTTACTATCAGGATTACTCTATTCTTAGCATGCCAGCGTGTGTTCACCCCCCACATACCACTATCTAAATATAGTCCCTACTGAAGGACAGATGCTGCCAAGTTGCATCTGACCCCCTCCTCTCTTGCATTCTGTTCCCGAAAGCTAGGCCGAACTCCCCCGAGACACGTCCAATAATCAGCATGTCCTTTTGTCTCCCCAGGGCTGTACAAGGAAATTTCTTTTAAAGCCTGATCCTAGCCTGGTCTTCCTGGCCTCTCCTAGCACTGGCCTTCCCTTCAAAACCTTTTCTTCTTCCTTTCCTCCTCATTGGTTGCCTTCACCCTTTTCCTTTTTTCCGCTCAGCTGCTTCTGTCCTTTCCCTCCTGTCTGATTCAGTATGATCAATGAGAGGAAGAGGGCAAAGTAATGAAAGAAAACATGCACGTGTATGCGCATGTACCTGGGTGCTGCAGACACCCAAACCTCTCTGACGAGCTCTTTTGTCACAACAGAAGTCCTGCTTAGAGGGCAGTGAGATGGACAATCTTCTGAGTAAATGTGTTTCATTACTTTATAGTTTCAGGTTTCCACACTGATTTGTATTTCTAGTAGCATAAATTAGTAAGGCCCTGAAATTGGGATTCCCTAAACCCAGCTGAAATCTAAACAGGACACTCTTCCCACATGTGAGCCAAGGTGTGCCATGGGGGAGTGTGTCCACTGAGGCACGGAGCGGTAACTGTAACAGGCAGTTAGTTACAAGAGGCTCAGAGAATTTGTGGGGTTCCCCCCGCAGAAGGAGAGGTCAATCCTTACAGTATGTGCTAGGAGGTCGGACAGTGCAATCCCCCAGGGCCAGGTCTGGGGCTACCACTGACCACTTGTCAGAGTGCCTCAGTGCTGCCTGTCACTCGCACAAGAAAGCTCTCCAGGGATCTGCTAAAGGAAGCAGAGAGGGTATCTCTTTGAAATGCCACTTTTCCCACTCTTTCGCATCTCTTCAGAACAGCTGCTGGGTGACACCTTCCAACCTGTCTGCAGCCTAAGCAGAAGCTCCCTGTTAGTGACCCTTCCTGTGGCTCGCTGAGTGCCCAGGAGGGGGCATCTTTTGGACATGGGGAGCAAGTGGCTGAGCCTGAGGGCAGCCTGACCTTCAGGGTGGGCAGTGAGCCTGACCTTTGGGCTGGGCAGCTGCCCTGGCCTGGGGCCTCAGAGGGTCAGTGCTGCCCTCGCTGTGAGTGAGACGTACAGGCTATGGGTTGTCATTAAAGGTCTCCACAGCACCGTGCTGGCAGTCATATAAAAACTGGCAGGCTTGTGCTGGTCTCTGTGCAGACACTCTCCAGCCTCCAGCACACTGCACCCTTGCTGACATGGTTGTGGATTAAGTCCTGTCCTTTCTGTATGACGCGCTTTCTTCCTTCTCTCCCTGCACAATCCTCTTCTGCCTTTAACCCCTTTGCTTTCCTCCCTGGAAAACGCAATGGGGTAGGGGTTTGTCATTAAATTGAGGCTGTGAATAGTTTGTTTCCCTCTGCCACTGGGAAGCAGATTCATAAACTTCCAGGGACGGATTTATAAACCCGTGGGAGACTGACAGCCAAGAACATTTACATGCTATTTTCAGACTCTGTATGTCTCTTCCTGTGCTGGAAGAGACCTGGTCCTGTTTACCCAAGGAGGAATGGAGACAGGGAGAAGTCCCCTCCTGGACTGTAGAGCTAGTTTGCAGGCTCCCGCAACAGCACCGAAGTAACTATGGTTGCTTTAGCGTGGGGGCCTTCTGCCACCCTGGTAAAATGTGAGCGCAGACCAAGCCAGAGCCAGCATCTTTACTAACCACAAAAGAAATGCATTGCCCGCTCATGTTGCTCAGCCCACATGGGGCAGCTTGTGTCCCATCAGCCCGCTCTGATCTAAAGGTCCCTGAAGCAGCAGCAGGCAGCATTGCGAGCACAGCCTGACCCTCCCTGCCTGGGAATCCCAAACACTTGCCTGCAAAGTCCTGCAGTACTGTGGGACCAGAGGATTGCAGGAAGCTTACTGGCCCTGCTCTGGGTGGTCACCAGCCCACATCCAGTTGGTTTCAGTGAGCATGGAGGAGTACGATGGGATGTGAGGAATGCTCTGAGCACCTGCTGACAGCCTTTAACCCCCAGTTCCCTCGCTCCATAATTGGGAGAGATACTCAGCAAGTGTGTTCCCATCCAGTGCTGAGCAACAAGCACTTGGCCATGGAGCAGCAGTTGGCCTTTTGGGGAATATGAGAAGGGGACCCTCCTTCTAACCTCTCTTCAACTTCCTAACTCTCTGCATTAGCTGCTGTGTCGGTAGGCAGCACTGGAAAACGTATCTGTTATCTCTTCTCAGTTAACAGCTGCACCTTGAGGGAGTATCAAGAAGCAGCATTTATACTGTAACAGCAGAAAAGTGGTTCTTCAGCAGTAGTTCATTATGGACCCACACGTTCTCATTCCAGGCTTATATTAACAAGGAGGGAGATAAAGGACTAAGATGACAGAGGCTGATGGATGTGGCAGCTGGGATGAGCCAGTCCCTATTTTAAGCATGCAGGCAAAATTTGGGGTCAAGCTGGAGAGGCTACAGAGTGATAAAGTGCCAGTGAACACACAAACAACTCAGAGCATAGCCCTCCTCTTTACATCTTCTTCCCCAACACCCCTCAGTCCTGCTGACAGGCTGACCTGGGAGGAGTGCTGCTCTTGCCTGCTAATACAAGCCAGCAGAGCTGAGCCCTGGGCGTGCGCACACCCCATGGGTGCAGAGGGCCTGGGCCCTGAGACCTGCCAGCCATACCACTGGACCGCCTCAGGTCTCCAGCTCCCTCCTTTCCTGCGCCTCTCCTGCCCCTGCAAGAACAATGACAGGCAGCAATCCTCTCACATTTGCTTCTCTTTCCTGGGGCTGCCGTGGGAGTGTGGGCAAAGTAGCTCGTTTGATTTTATAGCTGAGTCTAGTTGCTCGAGCAGCAAGGCTCTAAGATGCAGGAGAAGGTGCCCTGCTGTGTATTACCTCTCTGCAGGGATCACAGAATCACAGAATGGTAGGGGTTGGAAGGAACGTCTGGAGATCATCTCATCCAACCCCCCTGCTTGAGCAGGTACACCTAGAGCAGGGTGCACAGGACTGCGTCCAGGCAAGTTTTGAATATTTCCAGATCTGCCACAGTTCATTCACTGCACCCTCTGTTAAACAGCTCTGCACTGATTTGTCTCTCATTTAACTGTAAGATCTGAAGAAATATTCTAGAAGCATCTATAAATCCAGCATATTACTACCTTGGGCCTGATTTGCCCTGACCCAGTGTTTTTGCCTGGCTATTCTTTTGTGTGCAAAATGAGTGCGTTATGGGTGCCAAGCTGTCCTACAAGACTATCCCATTGCTCGCCTATATGGGAGAGGTCTGTGGTTTTGGGCTGAGTGGGCATTTGGTTTGTTTGCTTGTCCTAACAGAAAGGCTAGGCTGGGTTGGGGGTTTCAGGAAGAAGTTTAAGTGATGGATGATGGAACAAAAGGGAGAGGAAACACCTGGCGTAAGATGGCCATGAGAGGCCAGATCTAGGAACTAGCCTGGAACTAGAGACCCAGACTCCATTCTCAGATACAGCAATGCATATCCTGCAGAGCTCCTGTTAAGGCTAAAGATTTACTCCAAGTTTACACTTGTGTAACAGGACACCATACAGCCTGATGCAGATGTCCAGAAATATATTGGCCAAAGCCAATAGAGCAGGAATGCTTGACAGCAGGAAGTGCCTTGGAGCCACCATCTCCTCTCGATGTCAGCTTCCCCAAGGACGGTACCTGCAGGGGCTCTGTGTGAGTGTCAGGGATCATACCAAGGAAGCACAGCAGGGGCGTACAGAAGGACACACAGCCGTGCACAGGGATAGTCTGGAAAGAGTTCCTGTTCCCTCTCCGAGACACAGACTCCCTAAGCAACTTAGGAGATAGGGAACAAGAGGAGAAGAGCACGTAGGGGGTCTTGAGTCTTTCATCTGCACTGAAGGGCTTGAATTGGGTTCATCATCAGGTTGGGCCTATGCTCAGCAGAGTGACTCTTGGAATTAACAGGAATACAGAGACCGAAAGGCACAGCCATGGCTCACCCAAGAGAACTGGTCCTCCACCCTGGCAGCACAGTAGTCTTAGGCTTTATTTTATTCTGTCAGGGACAGAGCAATAGAAGGGCCAGCAGGAGACAAGCAACTGAACTAAATAGCTGCTCTTCTTCCCTTCATCCCTATCATCTCTCTTCTGCTTTTCCAGATCCGAAAGAGAAGCAAAGCGTGCCGCGGAGGCCTGTGGGAAAATGATGTGCTAATATCTATCAACGGGAAGTCATGTGCTGGCCTCTCCCATGCTACTGCCATGCAGATCATTGACTCCTCCAACGGCATGCTCAACATCCGTGTGAAAAGGTAACCTGCTCCCAAGCACTGGTGCTGTGACAGTGCAGGCAGCAGGGCAGCTTCAACAAGCACAGAAGCTACCCACACCTAGTAGAAAGAAGGCAGGCAGGAAACCTTTGGTTTCTCCATACTGCAAGGTGTACTAGGAGGACTTCCCCATGGCTAATATGTGGCCATCCAAAAGTTTTGCGCTGCCTCTGTGCTGCTCTCCAGAGTGCCTGGCGCTGGGGCTGAACTGATCCCAGGCCTCCCTGCCCCTCAGGCTGGAGGGAAATGTTTGTAGTGTGAGGGCTATGCCGCAAAAAATGAGCAATTTAGGCTCCAAGCAAGCAGATGCCATAGGGCAGTTCATCTCAGCAATTAACAGAGACTCCAGTTCATCCTGGGTAAATAACTGTTCTGTAGAAATGGACTTGACTACACATTGGATAATTGAGCCAAGACAAGATTACCCAAGTATTTACTACAACAGGCCATTGCAGTCTGATAGGGTGTGAACTGACTTCCACAGAGGTGTGTAGCTGAGTCCCTCTTTGCAGGAAGAAATATCTCTGGCAAAGTCTCTAGTCCAGCAGAATAATGGAGACCAGGCTCAAATTTAAGCACAAAAATGGTCCCAGTAACATCCCTGGTTCTACCTGTGCTAAAGCTAACCCAGTGCCTCAGTGCATGCTGGATGAGGCCCAAGCTCTAAATGAATCATATAAAGACAAAGGCAGCAAAACTGTGTGAGTTCCCAGCTAGTCCACACTACTGCCAAAACAGAAGTCACCCTCAGGAAATAAGGCCCTGGTGGAGAGGGCTGGGAGATGTGATTTTTACAGCCCTGAAAAGACAGAGTACTGTGAGCAGTGGGGAGGGAGAGCCACGCTGGTTGCTGGCATCTGTAAAGCCAGCAAGGGGCAGAGGTGGGCAGTGCTCAGAGAAGGAAAGCCTGAGCATGTAGGATCTTCCACTTGGCTTCAGGGAAAGCACCGGTGCCTTCTGATGTGCTCACCCCATACCCTAGCTGTGATTAAGTGGGATGAGTGAGCCCTGCACAAGGTGTCCAGAATAGCTCCTGGTCCCTTGCCAAGGCCTTATCTCACCACATCGGAGCCTCTGTGGAGCCAACAGGTGCCCGGGCAAATTCCAATGGGCCAAAATCAGCACACTTTGAATTAGCAAAGTGACAAAGGCAGGCTTCTCGCAGCCCTCTGGGAGCCAACATCGGATGGTTTGGAAATAACGTAACCAGTTGGCTTCATTTTGGGGTAGTGGAGAACTCATCAAATATTGCTTTCTGATCATGTCTCTATTCCCACTTCATATTTATGTTCCCAGAAAAAACACCAGTCAGTCCCGTTCAGAAAGGAGAGGTAGCTCTGGAGTATGCAAGGTCTTATGTATATGTTTGTCAGTGTGGGATGTGTGTGAAGAGAGAGAGAGAAAAGGAGGGCGAGAGATTGTGACCTGACAGTGCAGAACAAGAGAAACTGGCTTACAAGCAGTAATGCTTTTCAGTTATCTGGTTGTGTGTTTGAAGAAGAGGAAGGACTGCTCTGTTTTGCTTGGGAAGCTTTCAGTTTGCTCCCCAGTGAGAGCTCATAATAGCAAATATTATTAAAAAATAAACTGTCAGAGAAATTGCCCCACCCTTAGCTTCCACAAAGGTTTGCATTTGACATGACTATAAATTTTTCACAGTTCAGAATTCGGATCCAAGTCATGAATTCCACAGCTTTACAGAGGCAATGCTGTCTGCCTGGCTTCCCAGTATGCATGCTCAGAAGGCAAATACTTAGGGCTCCTTTATAACTCTAACAAGGCCTGGTGACTCTGGCAAGGGAAGGAAGAAGTTCCCCGCCCCGTCTGTGTGGTCTGGAGTCAAACTGCTGTTGAAATCCGGACTCACTCTTGAGGAGAGGGAGGGCAGAGCTGGCTCTTTTCCCATCAGCATAGCCAGTTCTCCCTCCCTCTGGCAGTCAGCAATCGGGCTCACTGCCGCAGTCTGCCCTTCCCCTACTCTAGTCATCCTTCCAGCTGACTTACAGGCTAGAAGTTGCTATGTCTAAGCCAAAGGCAAGTGCCACCATGGATTGGGCTGGCTGGCATGACTGCAGTACGGTCGTCAAAACCCAGGCACTGGTAGCTAACTTGCAAAGCAGTCCACAGCAAGCAGGACACACACATCAGGGTGGAGTGCTACCATGGGATAGCAGACTCCTACCCCCAAAAACCACTTGGGCCTTCTTCTCCTAAGTATTTGCTATTCACTCCCACGTAGAGGTCAGGGCAAACAAACAGCACTGACTTCTTTGTTTAGAGCCCACTCTGAACTAAAGCAGTTTGGGGGATGCCAGGATCCACAGAGCTGACACAGCCCCATGCTGCAGTCCCAGCTGCAGGAGCAGCTGGAGTGCAGTGTGGTGGCTGAGGCACCACCTGGCCCCCCCGGCAAGCCGCAGGCTGTAGGGGTATGTTCCACTGTCTTGGGGAATATTTGCTATGCAGGAATTCACATCCCCAGGAGAAATGCCTGGGGAGCTGATTAAGCTGTCTCGGTAGATTTTTACGCTCTCAGGGCATTCTGATTTTCAAATGTTTAACACCTGGTTTTCAAAGAGTCATGAAGCAGAAAATCAGGATGAGAGCATGTAGCTGATGTCAGAGATGAGTCTGCCCTTGGTGTCTGCACTTCAGGTGTCTGTACCACCTGAAAGACCATCTGAAACACCAGCTCAATCTTTACTCCTCTCTCAGATGTGGGAGTTTCCTTCCAGCTCAGCCCCACCAACCAGACCTCGCTCACCACTCTTCCTTCTCTCCACAGGGTAGTTGGTGGGGACCAGACCGGCCCACGGCTCCAGCGCTCCCCTTCTCCAGGGCAGCGAGTGCTCTCCCCGCCGTCCCCGCTCAGCCCCCCGGCACAGCTACTCAGCCCTGAACCGGCAGGAGCCCCGGCCACTGCACAGCCCTCACGGCCACAGAGGTCACAGAAGCACCTGGAGAGCCTCACCTCCCCACCAGACAGTGAGGCCTACTATGGCGAGACAGACAGCGATGCTGATAACGTGGCACAGGAGAAGCACCGCCGGGCTCGCAAGAAAAGCCCGCGCTCCCCGCCCGACAGCACCAACAGCAAGGTGGATGCGCCTCAGGATGAGGTGTCCCTGTCTGAACAGAGTGGCTACGAGAGCATGCCAGAGGCTGCTATGCAGGGGGGACCCGAGGTGGCCAGCTCCATCGGGGTGGCCAAGAGGGAGATTGCCTGCCCACCTGGCAGCCGCACAGACACTCCATTCTCAGAGAGCGAGGGACAGTTGCGGCCACCATCAACAGAAGGACGGGAGCCTTCTCCAGAGGCGATGCTTCTGCCCCATGCCACCAAGGCTATCCGAGCAGAACGCCATCTCATCCCCATGGTGGGGCCAGTGGAGCACCCAGTTGATGAAGACCTAACCACCACATATGCGGAGAAAGCCAAGCAGGCCAGTAAGTCCTCTGCACCCTGCCACTCACCCATGCCCTCTTCCTGTGATGGATCTCCTTCCAAAAGCCTCATTCCTGCAAATGTCAAGTGGGTTAGCTCCTCTAGCTTGGGAAGAAGCAGAGTCAAGTCAGACCTGCAGGGACTGGGGCTTCCTATTGCAGCTTTGACACTGGGGTCTACCTCACCCAAGATGTCCCAAGGAACAGATGAGAGAAAGGGTCTGAGATCTGGGAGTCACTCATAGAAGCTGCAGCCACACAACAGCTGTGCTCTAGCACCTATATGTGCTGGAAACAGGGTGGAGGTCATTGGTTTCTTCAACACTGGGCTGAAGAAGACTCAGGGGAAATGACGGTGTCAGGGAAGAAGTTGGGGGTTAAATTTCCCCGGCCTGGCCTTTCAGAGATCTCACAGCAGCTCAATTTGCTCCTTAGCTATGTGTGTGTCCAAGCACAGGGCACTCATTCCGAGGGGCTCCCGAGGAGCCCCATATTCAGCTCAGCTCTCCGTGGGCACAGAGGCATGTAGTATTACACATGATTAAGGACCACGTAGAGATAATTTTCAGTCAGCATAGCGCTAAAAGAGTGTTGTCAGTAGCTCATTTATTTCTCTCACCCTGTCAAGCTCAGGGAGGGGCTTGTCTACATGGACTTTCGGAGGATGTTTTCTCTGCAGGCACTTACTGCAGCAAGGGTGTCCATGTCTGGCAGCAGCTGGTGAGCTCTGGTAGAATTTTTTAGGTATTGGCAGTGGAGGGTTGCCAGCAAGGACAGGCGGGAGCTGATAAATCAGCTGTTGGAATAGTTCCTTGTAGTGGGACCCCTACTAGTCAAGACGCCTCCAGGTGGAATAAAGTACTGAAAACTGTAGTGTAGTACATGGGTGATGGACCTGAAGTGACCTTAATTGTGAATATCTTCCCTGGTTTCTGCTACACATGGAGTATTTCAAATCCAAACACGAAGGCAGAATGAGATGTTACCTGACTTCACAGTTGTGATCTATCCAATAATATTAAAACCAAAGTAATCAAAAACTTGCTTTCATATGAGTACCTCAGTGTGCAGTATGATTGACTAATTTACACTTCTCTGAGCCTAGAAATAAAGAAGGTTTTAAAAAAGTGACGTAGCTGGGGGACAGCATGGGAAACTAAGACACAGAAAAGTTATTAGACTGAATGAGAAATAAAGCACACAGATTCTAACTTCTGATTCTCTGCTCCAAATGCTAGACATTTTTCCCCAGACCAGATAATATCGCAAGGCAATTGCTAAGCCTCTCTTCTCTCTTTTCCTTGGGCTAAACATTCCTTTATCTATTCTGCCTAAGGGATCCTATAGAGGTAACTTGCAAATCTAGGCTGCTTCCATCAGGCAGGGCACTGTCTTACTGCTCTGCCCTGCGTTGAGAGGACAGACTCGGTTGGGTCCCTTATGTCAGGCCCTACTAGGCAGTACAACTGACCTGGTGCCTTGTACTATTTCTTCCTAGTCTTTAGCACTCACTTTCCTTAGGACAGCAAAGAAAGTAGCAATTTTAGCGTCCCTGAGGATGAAGCTATTTTTTCCCCCTTTGAATAACGTACAAGCATGAGGTGAATGTTGAGAAAGGCATGTTCAGCTGCTCCCTGCCACCTGATAGTCCTAGCAGTGGATGAGCAATTGCTTTACATCAAGACTTATTTCCATGGACAGCGTCAGTACAGAAGGCTCCCAGGAAAGCCACGTATTTAACACAGAGCATTTCTGATGGCAAAATAATATCCCATGGCAGAAGGTGATGCAACTCTATTGCCAGCTAGAGTTAGGGTTCCCAGAAGCCCTGCAGACTGAGATAATATTTTATTCTCCTATTACCCCTCCACCACTCACCCCCCTCCTGGATTATTTTTTTGGCCATGGGTGTCCTTATGTAAGAGTTACTCTGCCATGGATGGCAACTCACATGGCCAGCTTGGCCTTTTATTGGGTTAGGAATCTTGGCAGTAAATGTGAAGGCAAAACTCTATGTCCTGATCATGCTGAGCACAGCAGCCATTAAAACAAAAGTCATGATCAGCAGCCAGTAACACTGTGAAGGAAGGAAGCAAGGAAGGAGGAGGGATGGAAGGTGTTCATTATGTGGTGAACAGAGCTAAGGAGCACCTATACCTGGAATAAACATAGCAGGATGTGGGACTGCTGAGCTGCACTGGCTCTGTGGGGACACTGCCTGCAGAGAAGCTATCGGCATGGGAAGCACATGGTACACAGCAACTCTTGCCAGAAAGATGTAGCCTTGGCAAGGATGTTTGGGCATGCATTGGTTCAGCTCCTACAGCTGCTCCAGGCTCCCACAGAGCCAGCGGAGTTTAAAGCTCTGTTTCTCTGCCTTTCCTTAGCAATACGCACAGCACAGTAGCCTACTCTGGGACACGGAGACTCCTGGGTTTTGCTAAACAGGAACGCAAAATCAAGCTTATGGTTTAGACACTAGGCAAGTTTTTAAAATCTAAGTTAACTACGGTACGTGACTTGGACCATCAGTCATGGGCGCCTGGGGCTCGATATATACGCAGTAGACATTTAAGGACCATTCCGACTACCTAATCAGATGTCTGCCTTTAGGAGCACTACCTATCTAAATACATTCCCAGTGCACCTGCTCAGCACACCCTCCTTGCCTCCCCATAGCCTTCTCCATTATAGCTCCCACCACTGCACCATAAGAATGTGAAAAACTCCTTTTTTGTTTGTTGGGACTGTTACCCAGATGGTTCCTCACCTTTTCTTTCTAGAACGTACTCCTTTCTCATGCCTGCTCTGATGTTTTCGCCAATTTTGGGGGTATTTCTCTTGCCCTTTGTATTCATTCTTTCTAACTTCTTGCTGTAATTTTTAAGCTACAGAGACTTTCTCCCTTTCCCACCTGTCCCTGCACCTCAGGCAAACAGAACTGCAGGTATAGTATTTCTAGACGAGTATCTAGAAACATCGAATTTCTAGATGAATAATTTAAATCCATGTACAAGAACAGAGATACATAATAATTCTTTTGCACATCACTGAGAGTAGCAACTGGCGTTCTTCGCAGCTCTATTGCCCTGCAAGGATCTCAGTAAGACTGCTATTGCCTGTCAGCTCTTGGGTTTTCTCAAACTTAAGATCTATAGCTCTGCTCTTTACTTCCTATCTCTAGAGCTTTTGTAGACCTTTGTCCTCACTACATGCTTTCCAGAGCTCTGAGCTTTCCAGACCATAGGCAAGTTCATTCAGCCCCCCTACTTCCCCTTTTCTGTATGATTTTCCTTCGTTTCTGATGTTAGCAAATCTGATCTGGGATGAATGTATAGTGTCCTCAAGATCATCAATGAAACTAGGAAATGCTTCCTGTATTTCCCCACCATCTTTCCTAGTCTCACCATGATGGGTGATCAGTCTTTTGTGTTCTGATTGTTACTGATTCATTTTCTCTTAATTTTCATCTGATTGACAATTCTCCAGTACGTGTATTTTTTTGCATCAACTCCACCAACTCCTGAAAACTACAGCTGCTTTCCCTGCCTTTGCTAAGAGGATACAAATCACCTGGCAATTGCCAGAGGTGACACTGCTGTAACACCTGCTTTGCACTGCAGTAACACAGAAGCAAATGGAGCTCACTTATTTACACTAGGAAAGGATTTGACTTTGGGAGTAGAACACAGTGTGGTGGCAAGTACCAACAGCCTGAGACGAGGATTTGGCAGTGGGTGGGGTGGAGCAAAGTAAGCACAGGGAAGAGTGGGCAGCAGCTGATGGTGCTACCTCACAATGCCCTGCATGTCATCAGCTGCTGAGCCGTGCCTCTCCTTCCCCAGCAAAGACACAAGGCCTTAGAGCTCCTTAGAGAGGCAACAGCCCTTGGAGTGAGGTTTGGGCCCATCTCCTTCCAAAGTTCCTGCCCTGTCACAATTCGCACATTGGTATTGGCTCATTTTTCCAACCTGTGGGATGAGCACGTACATCATCCCGGCCCTCCGCGGGACACATGACTTGGGACACGCCTGCTCAAAAACCACTCAGAGCATTGCTGATGCAGACTAGTGGGGCAGTGTGGGGAGCCACACACCATCCAAACGTGGGGAACTTGCCCTACAAGTAATAGGACTTCAGTTTTCATTGCTACCCAGTGGCTACTATGCACCCTGGTGTTTTGCTCAGTGGGGCAAGAGAACAGCCAGCAAACAGGGACTCTTTGCTGTACTTTAAATGAACTACAGGAGAGCATTCATACTTGTGAATAGCCAATATTTTGCCTAATCTGAAGAAACAAAAGTACAAATGTTTCCTTCCCACTAAAACAGTAACTTGCTCTCTTTAAAGAGGTGATTGATCCCTGGGGAAACTGGGGATCTTTAGGGCCTCAGTTCATCATCACTGTAAAGGGCCAAGCCACATCCCTCCCTAAGATGATTTCTGTGCTGCTTGGACAGTGCAGAAGGAAAGGAAGAGATAACAAGACAGAAAATAGAAATTAAAAAATCTGAATGAATTTCAGGAGGTTAGTGGAAAGCAGGAGCTTGTGGCAGGGAGAATCAGACTATAGTTGTCACAAGGAATTGCTAGTGAGGTTCTTTGGTTCCCCGTAGCTCCTGCAGTGTCCTCCTCTGCTCACCCTACCCTCAGAGGCTTGGGATCCAGCTGTAGCCAGGTCTGCTTCTCCTCAGCCACCTGTGCTCTCTAAGGTGCACTGTATTTTCACCCCCATCCTAAATCATCTCCCAGGGACGATGGGCTCAGGCTTTCTCACAACTGGAAATACCAATTGCTAGCAGAAGACAGACCTACCAGGACAGCCGTCTAGTTCTAACTTGCTATCACACTGTAGGAATTTGTTTCAGTGCAAGAAGTGCTTCAAAATATCTCAATTTAAACTTATCCACTGGACTATTTTTAGTTCCTAGGACTCAAGAGCCTGTCCATGTACGGTAGGGGAAGGGAGGGAAAAATGGGTGGGGAAATTTCCTACTCTGCTTTATACGGGCCTGGCTGCCTGTGCAGAGTCATCAAAGTTACTACATTCCATATCAGAAAAGGAAATTCTTCTTGTTTAAAGCGGATGTACAGCAGCATCACTTGACGAGATAGGATGCTTATTTATATGTGGCCTATTCATGGGAGGGTCATACAGATTACCTCTTCTAAGAGTGACTGCAGTCACATTTCTCTGCAAAGAGGGTGAGTGCAGCAAGCCATCTATCAGCCTATTACAATCAGTGTAGGCCACAGGAGCTGTGAACAAGATAAAGTACCTGAATGGCAGTTTGAACTTACTGCACCACATCTTCTATTTGGCTTTCAGCTTTGACAGTTGTGACTCTAATGATCACAGTTACATGGTTGTTAGGCTAGCTTACTGGTTTTGCCATTCACTGCAGCCTAGAAGACCAAAAGGTTTAGGATAGTAGTGACCTGTCCCCATCCTACCTGCTTTAATGTAGAATAGAAAAGCATTCCGCTCAGATCAGGAGATTAAAATTAATTGCCTGAACTATTGATCTTACAGGAAGTCTGTTCCTAGCAGTATGAAGCAATGCTGAATAACCCTTGGCCCTTGCTACTCAGTGAGCAGCCAACCACTAGGAACACAAGGACAACAGCCTCCATGGTTGAATCACAGATGGAGAGTCTGATCTTACTTCAGCACGCATTAAACTGGAAATTGCCTCCACTTGGGAAATCAATTTACATACACTGGTGTATGCAGTCTAGTTGTATGCCTTTGCTTAAGAATATCCCACTTAGTAACTAACATTCAGTTTTGAATTCCTTGCAGCTTGGAAGGCATTTATTAAAGAAGGCAACAGTGAGATAAACACTGTGCATCTGGAGCCCTCTTCCTCCAGTTTTAGGCTTAAGTATGGCATTTGAGCTTATGCCTTCTGTTTATGTTCTTCTATTGAAAGCAGAGAGGTGGTATTTTCAGGCTGATTGGGCCTGTCAGAACTGTTTGGGCAGAAGACAGAGATTATGAGCTAGTGTTGTCTGTCTTGGCTAGTGTGGATGAATTTTTCCTTCTTTCTTGAGCCATGTCAGAAATTGCCACAAGTAATTGGCTATCTTCCTCAGGAGACCTCCAGCATCATTCCCTCAGGCATCACTCTTGTCCAGCATTTCAATGCAGATGCTGTGGGTTGCAGCCCTGGAAGTAAGGCTGATAGAGCTCTGCTCTGCTTCACCTTTGTACCTCACTGCTATCCTGCTGCCCCAGAGCCTGACAGAGACATGGATTTAGCTGAACATGTGTTAGCTCAAGATAAATCTAGCTGCATATAATATTCTCTGGGAGGGGAAAGATCTTTAGTATTTGAAGATGTTTGGAGGAAAGCTGTATGTGATCCCTGAAATGAAAAGGTATATACTATCTTTTGTCCTAGTATTTTCACTATATGAGATATAATTTTGAGCATCTTTTTTAAACTATCAGTTACTCAGACATTACTTCTCTATGTTATTATTGTCAGTGCAGGGACTCTGACTCCGGGTCACAGTTCCTCAGACATGGTCAGAGGTCATTCATCATCCTGCTGCTGGTGAAACAGTGTCAGCAGTTCTCTTCCAACCTCACGCTTCCATGGTCCTTGCAGAGTCCCAGCTAGTGATTTTTCAGAATATGCTGCCACACACACTAAGTTAACATAGCCTGTCCTTGCACATGCACTTCTGGAGTGACTTAGGATGTGTAAGGGTGATGGGGAACAATGGGATTAAGCCAAAATTTTGCCAATAATTCAGATTTCAAGGTGATGAGAGCAATAATCACACTGAAACAACTACATATATAACCCCATAGACTGTCTTAGCCAAGCTCATAGTTTCTAAATTCCAGGGTTTTGAGAGCCGAGTTGAAAGAAATCATAATGCAAACAGGCAATGGGAATCCCTCTCCCTGTCCAATGTCGTTTCCATCAGTCCTGAAAGTGATATGGGACTTGCTGACAAGGTCGGGACAAGTCTGCTCAGAGACAACACTGAAATGAGACAAAGTGATAGTGATGGGGGAGGGAGAGGCATAAAAGGGTGAGGCATAAAAGGACTTTGACAAGGGGTAATTAAACAACAGAGTCATTGCTCAACAAAAGTGAGAGAAAATTATAGCTAAGAAAGAGAAAACTGTCAACCTGACAAATAATTGTTCTTCAGTTTCACTTAAATCCATCGTAGGAAGAGAGATCAGTTTGTTGTGAAATCTGTAAAGCTTCACTGTCATCAGTGTATCTACCACTTATGTTAACCAAGAATCTAGCCCTTTGTATGAAAAGAAATAGGAGCAGGAACAGGGGCGTGTAGATTCAGCATATCTTGATGCGCTGACTATACTGAAAGGACAAGGCTGAATCATATTCTCTGTAGAGGTGAAATGTAAGGAATTATTGAAAATTGTATCAGAATGGCCCTCAGTCCTTGATAAATACCCTGGAATAATGGGAAGGGTCTCAGGGAAAGAGGCCAAGAATAGCACCCTTCTTATAGAGACAGGCTCTGGGGATAAGAAAAAAAAATGTTTAGCTTCAGTTAGGTGAACGTAGTTCTTTTGAGCACACTTTGTGGAAAACAAAATGATCAGTAAAAACAACGTGGACTAATAAAAATTAGAAAAAGAGATAGTCTTTGACCTGTTCAGTAAGGTAAGACTTCGTGGCTAAAGAAATAAAGTGGACACAGTATATGTTGGCTTCTGTAAGATACCTGATATGGTTCCACATGACTTTTCCAATGAGAGAAATACGGATGAGGTAGGACTACTGTAAGGTGACTGCACAATTGGCTAAGAATAGAAGAGAAAACATAACTATTAATGGCTCATGATGTCAGATTAGCTAACTGACTAACTTGGTAGTAGTGTTTCACTGGGCTTCTGAATCTAACAGGACTACCTCTATATTTTCACCCATGGAGCTTTAAACACTAACATATGTCAATCAAATGTCCTCTCCACCTCAATGTTATATGACTGGCGAGGAGACAGATGATTAAAAATCCCGACCCTCCTCTCTTCTGTCAGTGGATCTTGTCCTCCGTCTGCATCTAGCCAGGACAGGCAGTATGTGCTGTGGGGCACCCCACAGCCCCGAAACTCCTGCTATTCAGAACTGGGACCTGGCTGGGACACCTTGCAGCTTTTACCTTGTCTTTCTTCCCACAGAAACCCAGGTGTGTGGGGGACACGGGGGAGGGAGGTGGGTTACCTGGATTGAGGAGATACACCAGTATTGTCTTCCTATCTGCTTTTTCAACTGCAAACTCCTGCTAGTGAAGCTTTAAACATGTTTTTTGTTTCTCTTGAGTGTGTTGTACCTAGAAAGCAGTAACAGGAAATAGCAATAATACCATTTTTAATGGATGGCCTGAGGATTCAGTGGAGATTGCTGTGTATTAATCAGCAGATGACATAAGGCATGGAAGGTATACAGTTGTCTCGTGAAAGGCTGGATTTTTAAATGTAGTAGGAGCTTGACTGGTTGCAGAAAAGGACTAAAATCAATTGGATAACAAGAATATATGGCAAGTGCTACAGGATTAATCAAGTTCACAGACCCAGATGGTGAGCATATGCTTGTCTGTATTACTAGAGAGTGGATGCTGGAAACACCGAAGGACAAAGAGAAGATGAATCAGTGGTTATCCTGCTGTCAGACATCAAGCAATTTTGTGAGCAGCAGAATAGGTGGTGTCCTTTTAATTTATGTCTTGTATTTGATATCTCATTCTCTTATGTCTAGTAAAATGCAAATCTGTCTGATGTCTTTCACATTCAAAATGAGAACTCATAATCTCTCTTGTTGTGTGTGTTCTTCAGTTTTTGGTGCCTAATTAAGACTGTACTCGGGCTTCCTGCTTCCTAACGGTGGGGTCTATCTCCTCTGTCCAGCCACCTATTTTCATGTAAACTTGTAGGAACGTTGTATCTTTGTGACTTCAGACTCTTAAAATTAGCAAATAGGCTCAAAAGCTATTAGCATGAAACAGATAAGATCAAAAGACCTGCAGCATGACTGCATAAACGTTTCGTAGGAAATCAGGCTAAAACTGCAGAAGACAGATTCACTAGTCCATTCAACAGGTGCTGTCCTGGCAAAAGAAAGCTCTCCTTTGGCAGTCTTGTTGCAGAAGACTGTGTAAGGAATATCCAGGGCCCAAGTGTGAGCTGTCAGCACAGGAAAGCTGGCCATGTGTGCTACCTTTTGCACTGAGGACATGTTTCCATCCAGCTCAGGAAGAAAGGCAAACTCCCACTCAACTGAAGGAGATTTTTTTAAGTGAACAAGCTATTCAAGTCTCTAGCAGGATACCATGAGACTAATACACTGCAGCCATGCACACCAATGTTTCCACACCCTCTCTGCCTAGCAGAGCTCTTCAGCAGCAGTGTGGGAGTTGCAGAATGGCTAAGAATGGTCAAAAATCTACAAAATGACTGGGCATGTTTCTTGGGCATGGCCTGTCAATTCACCTGCAGAGAAGCCTGATTTCTGTTTTTCTAAAACCAGGAGATTGCAGTGGGGCAGCATCTCAGTGGGAGCTCTTAAAATCACTAGCCATTTAAGAAGAAATATTGGTTGACAAGTACTTAACTATATATTTAACTGCAGATACATGCTTAAGTTGGCAGACTTGACTAGGAGTAAAGCATTTGCCTGTCGCATCCTAAATTGGAGCTCAAGCCATATCTATGGTTTATATTATGCACAGATTATGTGATGGAAGTGTGCAAATATCCAAGAATGAGAAACAAGTTTTCTGTCCCAAGAGTTTTACCACTTCTTTTAAGTAAAAGAATATATACTCCTTTGCTTTACTGTTTGCAATTCAAACATTGGTTGAAGCTTGAAAGGCTGAAGCTTTCAACAGGGAAATACTTAGAAGTATTGGTATATAACCTATCCAAATCTTATTTTGAAAGGACTCCAGGTATGAAAAGCATGAGATGTCTATAGCCTCTGATGACTTACTGAGCTGTTTGCAATGTTAGCCATGGAAAAATGACCTTGTCTAACGTAAATAGCTGGAAGAACAAAATTCTAGTTGATGCCATGTGAAAAAATAGTAGACAAGTAGTATTTCATCACAGAGGAACAGGCTCTTTATCTCTGAAATTAGCAGTGTGCTTATTTTCTATGGTAATGGCTTTTCTAGAATTTGGTCTTTGGTAATAAAATTTATTGTTGTTTGTTTCCTAGTGAACATGAACAGTATCTGACATCATGTAAACCTGCTTGTTCAGTAGTTTTCCTGAGCATACATTAAAATGCTTTCTTTTAATAGGGCCTGATCTTGAAAAGATTTATACTTTTTACACTTCTCTTTACTGTAATTAGTAACTTAATTCATTTCACTTCAGTGACATTTAGTTAAATTTTGTTAGTGGAAAAATCTTTGTAGGCTTTGCTTAATAGAAATTTTTTCCTTTTTGTGGATTATTCCAACAAAATGTAGTGCTTTAAAAGTTAACAAAAAATTTTCTATAGAAATTATCCACCATACCAGCATTTAAGAGAGTTTTATAACCCTTCCCTTTACTCTTTTATCTATTCCATTTGAATGTTCTTAATAGAGAATTTTTTCTGTACTGCAGAGCTGTATTTTCATTTCCAATTGCATATTGTATATATCAGATTCTACAAGGTTTTCCCAAAGAGACTGTATCCCTATATGTGTAAATATTCATCAAAGAGACCGAACCACTTTCATTGCTCTTACTGCAAGAGCCTCTGTATGAGGCATGACAGGTCTCTCTTATAGCAGCATCGCCTGTGGAAGTTGTCTTCCTTGGCATGCAGCGATGGCTACTGGATTTCAGGAGGCCTGGTCAGACGTTCAATTTTCTAGACTCACTAACATTGGAGATGGTCTGCTCTAGTCCTGGGCTACAGTGTTGCTAAGGCTTGGACTGCTGGGAGGAAGAATGACAGGGCAATGTCCCTTGGCCACAGCTCTGGGATTCTCTCACAGGACCTATTGCTCGTGTACAGAAAGAGGCAGGAAGACGAGACCTAGCCAAAGTGAGGAGATGCTGAGCAGGCCACAACTGCGGAGATTTGTGGACTCCCAGCACCCTCTGTTCCCTTCCTCCCTTTCCACCCCAATCCTCATTATCAGCATCTCGTCTTTCAACACCTCTCAGTCTCCAGCACTGGAGCTCTGAACGGTGCTGCCAAAACACCACTCCTTGGCCTCCAAATGCTCCATCACCCTCCCTGGGCACAGCCACACTCTTCAGTGGTATAGGTAGCAGCCTCTGCCATTTTACTTCAACTAAACCACTTCACTACAGGCACCCAGGATCCTAATGCTCCTCTGTTAAATGTTCCTCAGATACACAACAGGAATCTGTGTCATGGGCTGGTTCTCCTCAGACATGGAAGGAAATTGATGTCAAAAGAAAGCGTCTCCTCTCTTTTCTTCCTTATATTTACCTGGAGCTGGGTGCTCTCTTGAGGGTTTCAAACAAGGAAAGTTGCTTTCCTCCTGGGTGGGTTTCTCTGCCTGTCCATGTTGGACATAAGCACTGTGTTAGTCTCATCTCTTTCAAGGGCACAGAAATGCTGGACATTGAGGCATTGGAAACACTAAGCGGAAGCTTGCACCTTCCTAACCTGAAGCTCGCACCACAGAAGCAGTGAGAGTATAGAGTATATTTTCTTATTTTAAAATAAAAAAGAGGAGCTTCTCCTCACAGGGAGTAGAGGGTGGGGGAAAGAAGGAGGGTGTTTAAGTGGCAGGTGACAATGTCCATCACACTGCTCAGTGATGAAGCTAAGAAGACAAAAATAGACAAAGTGACCTCATGGCTTTCGGCAGCAATGCCTATGAGACAAAAGAGAGGCTTTAAAAGGCTTGTGGAGCTGATAGCAAAGGGCTTGGACACCTCAGAGTTTTGGTTCTGCTCCAGCAGGGAACTGCTTTGCTTCCCTCTCATTGCCTCTCTCTCTGTTTATGGGGAGTTGTGAATTAAACGGGCTTTGTGACATGCCCAGCTCTCCAGGTCTGGACTCTGCCTTCTCAAGCTTGGATCAGCCTTATGCAGGTACAGATGACTCCTCTTTTCTACTTTTTCTATTTTTCTTTCTTTTCTCTTTTATTTTCTTTTTCCTCTTTTGTCTTCTTTTCTTTTCTCTCCATTTCTCTCCTTTTCTTTTGTTTTCTCTTTTCCTTTTCTTTTTTCTTTTCTTTTGTTTTCTCTTTTCCTTTTCTTTTCTTTTTCCTCTTTTCTCTTCTCTTTTCTTTTACTCTCTTTTCTTTTTTCTTTCTTTTCTTTTTTCTTTTTCCTTTTCTTTTCTCTTTTCTTCCTCCTTTCCTTTCCTCTCATTTTTCTTCTCCTCTCCTTCCCCTATTCTTTTGCCTATTCTGATTTCACTCTTGCTCTTTACCTTCAGCAAGTAATCTCAGGAAGATTTCTCTTTCCCTTTTTTCTTAAACTGTTGTGGGAGATTGTAGCTTGAACAACATGATCATTTTTCTGTGGGGAGGATCGGTGTAATTATTTATGTGCTTTAGCCTTTGATGCAAACTAGGAAGAAGAGAAGAGGGAGGTGAGTAGTGGGTCCCAGAGGGCCTTACTTGCCAGCTGTCCAGAGCACAGGGCAGTTCAGAGCAACTTCCTAGGGAAGTTGTGTGTGGATGCTAATGCTGAGCCAGGACCAAGAGTTGGTGGAGGCATAGCCAGGAGTGTCTACTGTTATATTTTTTCTGACAGTATTTGCTAGCCCAGAGTTGAGTGCTTTCATGGTACTCTGCTGCCAGAAGAGGCTGCACAGACAGTCACTTTGGACAGTGTAGCTCCCTAGCCGTTACCTCCCAATGCCAGAAATCCTCCTGTGAGTCACTCAGGGACCAGAGTTTACATATATCTGGACTTGACTAAGATTCTGTAGTGCTGCCCTTCCTCCTTGTAAATTTAGAAGCAAAATAAGAGCCAGGTGAGGTGTAGTAGCTTGTAGCAAGAAAGAAATCTCTGTTATTATTTCCTCCATTGTGAACAACCCCCAGAGACACATGCATACAGATTTCTAAGTGGAGTGGACAGACCTTCAGAACTGTAGCTCGTTTCCATCATGGACAGCAGGTCTTTGAGGGCAAGTCTATGACTGCCCTGAAGAGCAGTAAGTCTCCACAAAAACCTGGAAACTACTTCAGCCTTGGTTCAGCAAGGTGGAATCATTCTGTAAGGAAAGTTTTGCAGAGAGCCTTCCCTTTGCAAGTGCGAGTACAAATAGTGAGCCATTTTTTCAGCATTGATTTTGCTGTTTCCAGTTTTCTGGGTGCAAAGGGGAGGAACGGACTGTGCATCCATGTGAGGTGATCTCAAGCTGCCGAAGTCCCTTTGTTGAAATCCCCAAGCAGCAGCATGTGCTATGGAATGGCTGCAAACCCTGAGAAGAGTCTTTCCTTGTATTTATCTTAAACTTCCTGGAAGGATGACTGCTCTGCAAATCAACACCCTATTTTCAGCATGGGGTGAGAGAGGGAAGCTCTTTCTGGTGTGGTTACACTGGTGCAGTATGGAATGATGACACCTGCCACAATTGTGCAGCCTAGCCAGGTTTTGGGGGGCATCTGCAGCCCTCAGGAAAACTAGTATCCTAAGAAAGATAAGCTCCTTGTCCCCCACTGTAGGTGACTTTGCCACATTAGCAAATCCCCATTGAATGAATGCCCTGTGATAAAATGGTCAGAAGTGAGATCCCGAGAGGACTGAGCAGCTTCCATCCTCTCCTGAGCTAACACCATCCCCCAGCACTACCTGCAGCTCTCCTCTCCTCTCCTCTCCTCTCCTCTCCTCTCCCATCAGCCAGGCATAATTTTGGACCTCTTTCTGGAGAATGTCAGAGCTGGACAAGGTGCTACACAGTTTTTTGACAAATTATTAGATGCAGGCAGTGAATGGATGTTTCACCTGTACTATCATGCTGGGAAAAAGACAATGGGAGTAAGGAAAAGGATGAAATGAAGGAAATCAGATATTAGTCTATGGTTTAGGTATGGTTTTTTTCTGTGCAAGGTTAGCGCTGATTTCTGCCACTTGAACACTGCCTCAAGGCATGTCCATACCTTCCTTAGGGCAGCTGAGTTTGGTTTTACTATTGAATCTTGTTCACCCCCTACTTTCCCTGCATGCAGGGCAGAGAACACAACGTTCCTCCCTAGGGCTTTACTGACCGCTGGGTTGGCAGAGCAGGTGGAAAATGATTATCCCACACTTTCATGCCAGCGTCCCAACAGGTGTTGGCTTTTCCAAGCAAGCCTAAGTGGATTCCTTCTGGCCTGGCTGATCAGTTGTGGAGGTCTGGGATTCTTGCTCAGGAGCAAATGCTCTTCTTCCTTGCTGGGCATGGGGTGCAGGCAAGGGACTGCAGCAAGGGTGAAAACTTGCCTCCTGCTGTTGCCGGGCTGCTGCAGAGAGCAACGAACAGCTCTACACACTGCTGCTGCAAGACACTCCAACTCTGTAGCTGGCACCGCAGGGCCCAGAGCAGGAGCAGCCTTGCTGTGCCTGCAGAGCACCTCTCCCATTGCACACATGCATGGGTGCTAACAGTAGCAGCAGCTGCTTCCCAAACTCTCAGGACCAGAGGGATTGCTTGCTCCTGGGAATCTTCCATATGGTAGGAGGAAGGTCTACAAAAAGTAGGGCTCCACCTTCAGGGTGATAAGTAAATGGTAAAAATTCCCAGGAGCAAGGGCATGCACTGTAAAAATGCTGTGAGATACAGCCTGAGACTCTTGGCCACATGCTGCAGAAACAGGAAATCCCAGGTCTGACCAGGAAACAGAGACTATCCGTCAGAGTGGGGAGAGCTTCCCCCCACACACCTGCATGGAATTCTATTGTGTTTAGAGGGAAAGAGAAAACTGCACCTGGGTTTCTATCAGCAGTTCCTAAAGACACTATCAGCAAAGGTAGGAAAGAAAAAGAAGGGCAGGGGGTGACAGTGTGTATCCTCATATAGGCACTAGAATACCTATAGCCATATTACTGTCCGTCTTTGCCCACCCAGCCTCTTGCTGAGCTCTGAGCTTGCCTTTTTGTCTCTTGCAGAGCTTCACCGCCACGAGAGCGTCCAAGAGAAGAACGTGAAAGAAGCCAAAACCAAGTGCAAAACCATTGCATCCCTGCTGACAGACGCACCCAACCCCCACTCCAAGGGGGTGCTGATGTTCAAGAAGCGCAGGCAGAGGGCTAAGAAGTATACATTGGTAAGCTTTGGGAGTGTCGACGAAGACCGCTCCTACGAGGAGGAAGACGGAGTTTTTCCAACTAGTGAGTCTGAATTTGATGAGGAAGGTTTCTCTGATGCCCGAAGCCTAACTAATCACTCAGACTGGGACAACACTTACCTGGACATTGAAAAGGCCAAGTCTGACTCTGAAAAGAAGGAAGAGAAGCAAAAAGGTTTGAGTGAGGCCTCAGGTAAAGGAGCACGATTATTTGAGCTGCAGAGGGAACGGGCTGGGAAGTACACAGTTGAGAAAGTCCCAGTGCAGAAGAGCCCCCAGCTTGCCCCAGCTGCCCAGCCACAGCAGGGCACAGTGAACGGAGATATGCCTGTGCCACAGAAGGCAGACAGTGTGCCCCTCAGCATCCACTTGGAAGGCATGCAAGTGCCCAGCAAGCAGCCAGCCACCCTCCCCACTCAGCTCCTGGCTCCCCCTAGCCCCACTTTCTTCCCGCCTCCCCCAAGCACCCCTGACCCCTTCTCTGCAAGCGCAACGAGCATGTTCAACAGGTCTGCACGGCCCTTTACTCCTGGCTTTTCCGGCCAACGACCAGCAACATCCTCTGTCATCTTCAGGCCATCTGCACCTAAAAAACCTAGCGAAAGTCTGGGTGGGCAAAGCACGGTGGTTCCCCCTTTCTCGGCTCTGGCTCCAGGAACACCTGCCAATGCACCAGTGCCAACACACCGCAGTCCAGTCAGCTCCTCCACATCTCTGTATATTCCTGCACCAGGAAGGCCAACACCACCACTGGAGTCACAGCCAAGAGGGGGAGGAAGTACTCCAGAGACTAAGCCTTCTGCCAACACTGCCCGGACATCCACCACCTCTATCTTTCTGTCAACTCCCTCAAAGCCAGGAGGGGAGGTGGCCTCTGCAGCATCCCAGCCACGAGTCCCTGGAACAGCCTCTTCTTCTTTGTATATTAGTCCAGCACCATCACAGCACATGATAAGCAGTTCCCCCGTGCCAAAGCAGCCTTCTCCTGCCATCTCGCCAGCAACGCCACGGCCTCCTTCTGAGCCCTTAACCTCCAGGGAGCAGAGGATTGCTGTGCCGGCTCCCCGCACAGGCATCCTGCAGGAGGCTCGCCGGCGGGGCAACAAGAAACCCATGTTCAGTAAGATTGAGGAGAAGAAGAAGAATTCACCCAATCCCGAGCTCCTGTCTCTGGTGCAGAACCTGGATGAGAAGCCAAAAGGTGACCACCCCGGGGCAGGCTTTGAGTCTGGGCCTGAGGAGGACTTCCTCAGCCTGGGTGCTGAGGCCTGCAACTTCATGCAGTCCTCTGGCCGCAAGTTCAAGACCCCACCTCCGGTGGCTCCTAAGCCTCAGCAGCAAGATGCTGGACTGGTAAATGGGGCCAAGGACATGCCTCAGCTCAAAGGCAAGGGGGCAGAGCTCTTTGCCAAACGCCAGAGCCGCATGGACAAATTTGTGGTGGAGACAACACCAAAGCCAGAGTCCATGCGCAGAACCCCCTCTCCTTCCCCTTCTCTACCCTCATCCTGGAAATATTCACCCAACATCCGGGCTCCCCCTCCAATAGCTTACAACCCAATGCATTCCCCTTTCTATCCCCTGGCAGCCAGCAAATCTCAGGCTAGCAAAGCAGAGAGCAAAGTGAAAAAGGCACCTGGCCAGAAATCAGGGATCAAGGTCATTGATTTAATGCGCCACCAGCCCTATCAATTAAAGTCAGCTATGTTCTGTTTTGGCGATCCTCCAAGCTCCAGCATTCAGGAGGCTCCTGGTCAGCCGGCCCTGCAGGCTAGCTCGTCCTTCATGGCAGCCAAGCAGGTCCCCGTGAAAACAGCCAAGACCCAGGAGATTCGTCGCTTCTCCACTCCGGCTCCCATGCCAGCCTCAAGCAGCCTGGCACCCACCGTGCTTGTGCCCCGCTCAGCCACCACGCTGGATGAGCCAGTGTGGAGAACAGAAATGGCCTCTTCTGCCCCTGCTACACCGGCGCCCTTCCAGGTGGAGCTCAGCCAGTCCCCTAAGCCACACCAGAGCTCCCCAGAGCCCGGTCAGGCAGGCCAGGGGCCTTCCCCAAACCCAGCATCGGCCTCTCGGTTTCAAGTGGCCAGGCCCAAATTCTCAGCAGCGAGAACAGGGATGCAGGCCAATGTGTGGAGGCCGAGCTTTGGCCACCACTGAGGCAGGCACCCCTCCCATCCCATCTGTGGCCCCGCGAAAGTAGTGCTCATTTTGTCTTTCATGTCAGCTCAGTACATTGGGATGAGTGACACAAAATGAAGAAAAGAGAAAAAAAAAATTACGCCCTTCTGCACCACCCTCTCCCCCAGCCTCCCCTTGGTCTCAGATGGGCAGCTTCATAGCAAGGCTTACTGGCTGTGGCTACAGCAGGAGGAAGAATTTGGAGAGACGGCACGTGTGTGGTACACAACGACTGGGAACTTGCACGCAGAAGCAAAATCCACCTCTGGAGGGCGTGAATGGCAGGGGCTGTCTCACATTAGGACATGTACACAGTAGTGGGTTTCCGTTCCCAAGGTCTTTGGAGTCACCCCTGAATGGAGGGAGATTGGGGGGGGCAAGAGCTTTCCAGGAAGAAAGGGTCAGAGGTGGGATTCTGTACTGTACAGAAGCCCTAGCTTCCCCATTACACTGCTTTTCTCTGAGCCTGTCAGTCTGTACACATGCACCTGTGTGTGCACGCACACGTGCACACACATGCACACACATGCACACCAGCAGTACTCAGCAAGGAGTGAAAGTAGAAGTGGGGCTTCACCTTGGACACTTCTCCCAGACTGCCCTCTGGAGCGGCATGGCAAAGGAGGCAAGAGAGCAGAGTGAGCAGGGGTGTTTGTGCATGCACGCATGGGCAGTGTGCCCTGTGCAGGAGGGTGGCCATGTGTGCCCGTTCCTCCAGTCACCAGGGCTGGGTTAAAAGGGAGAGTCATCCTAGCTGGTGCTAAACATGGCTATCAGGTCTGGGAGCAGTTTACCAAAGAGGGGCGTTGAATGGACTTGATGGGGCTATCACAAGCTGGAGGAACCGCAGAAAAAAGTATCAATTTTTGAGGATACACAAAGTCAAAGCTAAGCTCAGGCAGCGGCTGGTTGGCGCAAAGAAGGTCCTGCAGCATTAGCCCCACTGGCACAGGATACAGATGCTGTTAAGTACAAAGGAGGATTGCGTGGGAGAAGGTACAGTTGGCTTTAAAAGGAGACAGGATTGAACATGCATTTGCACATCATCTTTTTGTTTAGTTTAGGATAGAAGTGTGGCTAGATTGGCAATGGGTCATGACATAAAACTTGCTGAAAACTATGTGATGAGCTGGAAAATGGAGCCCCTTTACAGACACTCTCAGTATGGAAGTGGAGGACAGGGAAGCAGAAAGTCATAAATAGAATTTCATACTAAATGATCCTTGGGGTCTGTTTGGTAAGAACTGAAGTGCTCTGAGAGTCCCAGAGGATCTGCACTCTTGCACACATACAGAGCTCAGTTTGCTGGCAATGCTGGGGAAACAGGACTGGTTATTCCTTGAATGTCCCAGGCTTCCCTCAGACTTAATACCTACACTAAAGGCATACAAGAAGAAAGCATTCCCTTTCCCAAGGAAGAATTCAGGATATTACTAGGGACTGTGCATGTGTGTGTATGTCATTTGTGCTCTGGTTTGCACGCACCCCTGCCATTTGCTTTCTGCCTGTGCTTCCCCTTTTGCAGCAGCCACTTTTACAGTGTGATCCCACAAGTACACCAAGAAAGCATTGTTCCTGAAGCACTGGCTCCCAAACACGGCAGATGTCCTAGCTGCAGGGAAGAGGCTTGCCACCTCTTCCTGGGCAGGGGTTGCCCAGCCTTTTGCTAGACCCTCAGGAATGAGCACTGGAGGCAAGATGAGGGTCTCAGCCCTGCTTGAGACATGTCTCCATCTCATTAGACTTGCTCCTCTCCTTCAAGCAGAAGCTGTTCTCTGACTGGACTGAGCACAAACTTTGGATGTACAAAACTGTAGGTTCTGGGGAGAAAAAAAGGAGTGCAAATGGGGTTGATACCAAGTCTGTAAGCAATGCAGCTAGTGTGGTTTCACACCAAGTCCAAGCCAACCTTCCTCCACGCAGCTGGAACTTATGATGTGTAGCTCTCTTCACGAAAGCTGGGGGCTCTACTTTTTCTTGAAGGCTCTAAAGTGCTTCTCTGTGAGCACCTGGAGATTTTGCATGTGTGCTCTCCCATGAAGAAAAAGTGGGCTGGAGAACCTAGCTAGCAGCTCTAGTCCCAGACAAGCTTGGGAGGGAGAGAGTGAGAGAAAAGGAAAAGTAATACACGAGCTTGCCTTTGAATCCTTCACACTCTGGCTGGGCTTGTTCTACAGGCCTGTGTTTGCAGCGCACATTCCTGGGTGCCCTGAAACATAGGATGAGAATGCTGGGGAGGGAGGAGGACAGCACTTAGACCTCACTTGGCAGACTATCAGCCATGGGAGAGGGAGAGGATGGAGACAAAACCTTTGGGAGTGCCTTGAGTTAATGAGCAAAGGGGTGGCTGGGCCAGAAGAGGTACTGCACCTGGTTATATGACATAGGAGCAGCCGACCTGAACTGATGAGGTGATTGTATGTGTTCCTGGAAAGCCCCAGAGGGGAGGTCTTAGGACAAATTGTCACCACAGAGTTAATTCAGATCACCAGAATCCACTTAGCTCTGGTGAAGGGGAGCAGCCATGCTACAAAACCTAACTTGGACGATTGCTTTCTCACTTATCCTGTGCTGCATTGCATTGCTAGCGTTTCTGGAAAAAAATGCTGTGTGCTGTAGCAAGTTGAACCTCTGTGATTCTTCCCAAACATGGAAGGAGTTGTCTTCTATTTTTCTAGGAAAGTTGTGGGAAGGAACTCAAGGACTAGCAGTGCTCCAAAAGCTTTGTCTCTAGTCTCCTTGTGGAGTGCTGTCTGTCACTAGCTAGTGGTTTTAGCCACTAGCCTTAGACAGACAACCTAGACCAGGGTGAAAGCATTACTGGACTCAAGTGTAAAGAGGGGTTGTGTGGACCAGAGAAAAGGTGCTCAAGATAATTCTGCAGTGAAGAAATAACCTCAGAAAGTCTGAATCTTACTCCAGTGTCCCCTTCCCTCAGGCCCCTAAAGGTAAGTGCTCTCAGGGCCTGAGTGTCTCGGGAAATCCATTTTGCCACTGGAAAAAAAGAGAGGTCTGGCCTTAGCATGTAAGGGAGGTTGCATGTGGTTAGTATTTCAGTGGTCTCACTCCTGATTTCTGGGAGACACTGATGCAAGCCAAGGAGTGATGGCCAAAACACTGTTGAATGTTAGATGTTAGGACCCAAATGATTGGAATAACTGCATTTGGCCCATCACTTCTGATAATGTATGGGGAGGAGATGAAAAAAAGGTAGGTCCGATTGGAGAGTGAATATTAAACATCAGAGCAAGGAAAAGAACCAGGAGGCTGGGGATCCTGCTTTTCACTTCTAACATCCTTGGTTCAAAGCTATGTTTAGAAGCAAAGCCAGAGTAGTTTGATGGATCTCAGCCCCTCCTGATCTTTTCTGGATCCTATGCTGACACAGGACTTGATCTGTAGAAGCAGAGGGTGTTGCAGATGAGGCCTACAGTGCTTGTGGCATATCCCAAATAAGGCCTGTGGCTGCAAGTTGCACGAGATGAGAAATAATACTGAGATGCATCTGCTAAGCTATAAGGAAGAAACCTGCACTACTGCTGGCTTCAAGCAGCTCTGCTAGTGTCTGCTCATGAAAATATTGTTGCTGGCCTGTCAGAAAGGTCACAGGTGAGGTTACAAGGAATACTTTTGAACCATATAAGCTTGGCTTGAGCCTTTCCAAATTTCTAATTCCTCAGCTGTTGAACAAACACAGACATAAACAGTTGTTTGACAAGTTTTAGCTCCCACCTGCTAAGTTATAAGCTGCAGTGGTAGGCCAAACCCCAGCATTCCCTTGTTAAGCATTTGAAGATGTCTGCATGGGCTCTGATTTAAAACTGCCTATCATCCCTCCTCTCTAGCATGCTGCAGGTTACACATTGCAGCTATGGCAATTCTGGGGGTTTATCTTGCTTCAGAAGTATCAGTCCTTTCCCTCTGAATATATGGGAACACTTGCCAGAGATAACCTCAAGATCCTGCAGCAGCTGAGAGGAAGAATCTCAGAAGACACTGGTTGTGATGAAGAGTCACTGATCACCAGACATGAGCACAGTGCAAGCCAAGACTGTCCCTTGGCAAGAATATGCTCCCTTTCTTCTATAATATCCAGCATCCCCTACCCGACCCCCTTCCTAGAAGAGACTCATCAGTGCTCTGAAAATGGGAGCCCACCAGCAGTGCTCTGTCTGGTGGAAGATGTGACCCCAGAAGAACAGAGTTGGCATCTTTGTTTATGGAAATACTTTTTTTCCTTTTCTGTTTTGTCTTTTTTTTTTTTCCAATTTACAGTCACTTTCTATTTGTTTGTGCAGAAGAATAAACTTGTGATATGCACTTTACATGTGGTATTTTGTCACCTTCTTTGCTTGGCACCCAGGAGGAACTGCTATGTGTACAGCACATGCAGTTAGCACTACCAACAAACTACTAAGGCCAAGAGAATATAAGGAGTCCAAAAAAGGATGGGATGTCTCAGCAATAAAAACACCTAAGTTGGACTTAAACCCCCTATACATTAAAAAAGCCCCATGCAAGCAAAAACTTAAGTGAGATCCAAAGCTTTGGTACTACAGGCTGTAAAACACTCACTGACAGGGTGAAGAAATTTATGGGCCAGCCCCAGCTGGCCTGCCCCAGCCCTGCCCCTCAGCCGGCTCTAACCTAAACCCTACCCTCTGCTTGTAAATCTGTTATCAACAGAAGTTTGTCAGCTCTGGTAAATCCAAATATAAACTCACATTGAATGATTCAACTTTTTTTAATATTAACCAAGAGATCAGAAAACCAAATCAGTGAGAAAAACAAATATATCCCACTATATCCTCAGGCTCCAAGCCTAATCCTAACTGTAACCCTAACCCAATTCATGTTAAAGTCTACTCAATTTCTGGGTCCTGAGGGGTTCATTGTGCTCAGTTTACGACAAGCGTTAGCAGGTTGCCTTTCCTAGATGCATGTCACTCACAGACAGCAATTCCTGAGCACTGCAGGAGATGCTGGGGTCAGCTGTAGGATTAGACTGCAGGCTCCGCACCTGTGTACCTGGACTACACTTGTCCAGGTATCATTTTGTGTATGTTTTTCAGATTAATTACAAGGAGAGGTCCCTTATGCAGCGGTCTGGAGGTGGGTCTTGCGACTATCCAGCATATTTCTGATTGATCTGCGGACAGGAAACACACAAAGGGGCAGCGATGTTGCTGATGCCAAGCCTGAGCTTCTGTCCAACCAGAAGCACAGCTCCCAAAGAAATAAGTCTACAGATGCACAAGCTGCAGATTAGGACTGCATCTTGTTTTGCTTAATAAAGCTGGCATAGTAGGATTATGAGCTACTCCAGATGGTTTGACATATTGCAGGACAGTTGCTGTGTCCACGGCTCTGATTAAATTCCCTGTTAACCTCTACAGCCTTCTCAAGTGAGAGTCATTTCTTCTCACAGCAGATCATGTCAGAAGGAGCCAGACAAACAGACTTTCAAAGGTGGAACAGGAGCCAGCCCAGAGGTTACTGGCCCAAAGCAAAGCCGAAGGATTACTTAACAGCTATGCAGCAGGCTAGGGATGAACTTGGACTTCAGTGTGCTACTCAGTAGTTTAAAACCAGAAAACAGTAAGGTGCCTAGTGGGGGTATCTACCCCCAAACAATCATACCCGATGGAAGGAGAAGTGTCCAGCAAAGAGCACAGCAGGGCAAGTATGTGGCATGTAGGAAGAATAAGGGTATTCCCAGGCAGCAGAGACCTATAGCTTCAACGGCCACTAGATGTTGCCACTGTTCTTCTCTGAGTTACCTGGGGTTTTGGCATTTGCCTGATGTGGTGTTAAGTCTGGAGGGTTTAAAATCTTAGGAAATCCTTTCTTCCTAATCTATCCTCTTTTGGCATTCACATATGGTGTTGCTCAGTCCCACATACCAGAGGAGAAGGCCAGCCTCATACCAGGGAGTTTTGGCAGCGAGAGGCTTGCTGCAGCTTAGAGGGGATTCCTGCATGGTAGCATGTGGGGCACGCAGGCAAACAGGCTGCCCGGCAAGTAACACACCATGGGCACGCCAGCTATTTCAACACACACTCCAGCTCTGTGATCAAATCCTACATATTTCTGCCCAGTTCTACATCTCATCATGCATTAAGCACACTTAGTGACAGGAGGGAGCCTGGCATTAATTGTGTGGTCCTACAAACTACTGACAAGACTTCCTGATGTCTGTGTAAAAGTGGAAGAGATTAAGCATATCTGAAATATTTTAAAATAACAAATATTATATATGATGTATTTCAAAACAAAAAACAACCAGAAAAAAAAGCTAAATCAAGAGGTTTTCAACTTTTTTTCAGAACAGATTGAATCATGTTGAAATCTGCTACTTATGAATACTTTCAGCACAGATCAGTCCTGGGCTCCAAGGAAAAAGGGGAGCAGGGTCAAGGTTTAATTCTCTATCTTTGGAAAATTAAAATGGTGAAGGCTATTTGCCAGACTGACGCTGTTTGCCAGACTTCCACATGATCAAAATGGACTCAGGAGACAGCCCCGCTGACGATGCCTGTCTTAGCTACTGCTTATGTCCATCTAGCACTGTGTAACGAGGCAGCTCTCATCTGCTGCTCTTGAAATGATTTTGCAGACATCAACAATTTGAAGTTAGATCATTTGAAATTAGGGGCGTGAGAATGCAGTGCAAAAATAAATTAGTTTGGGAGATACAAGTCAGAGAAAGCAAACCTTTGTGCAGGCTGTTCCTACGGCCACTTAAGCAAAGGGTATATTTGGAAAGAGGGAGGTCATCACAGTGAGATACAGACAGTTCCTTGTATGATTAAAAACTCCTCCCTGAAGCGCTGAAATGTCCTACAGGCAGCACTTGTACTACCCTGCTGACCTAAGTGGAAACGCCATGTACGCAAGCAAAGATTGAATTTAGCCACCAAACCTCACCACACGCCAGGTAAATTCCTCCCCCCGCCCCCCCAACCAACCAAAACTAAAACAGCTTGTCAGACAAGGCTTGTAATGATTTAAAACCTTGAGCATTGAGTAGCATGAGTGGGTAAGATAACAGTAAGAGCCCTACATAACTTCTTATCTATGCAGAGTTCATCGTATTAGTTATGGCAGAGATATCAGATTGGTACAATATTCCCAGCGGAAAAAAACAGAGCTGCTGAACCTGGCACCATGGCAGGGCAGAAGTGAAGTCTCTGCTAGACCTGCTGTTGACGTTTCTAGACTAGTGAACTAGACATTTCTATCTCTCAGGAGAAACTGTGCATACAGGGAGAAGGGAGCAGGAACCTGGTAACTGAAAATGGAGACACAGAATTTTATTTGAAGGTAGAGTAGGAGGTGAGAATCTCAGTTAAAGATGTGCCTTGGTGCATAAGTGTCAGACGCAAGACTGCTTTATCCAAATCACCCTATAAATCCTGGTGCCATACTAATAGGATAGACCCTGTCTTACATTACTTCTGGGTTCAAGGTTCACGCTATGTGCAGTACACTCCAGCTGCACTCTTAGGTCCTGTGTCTCACCCGGTGTATGTATATATGCACATGCAGATGAAAATAACCTCTGGAGGATCAAGGTTGCAAGGACAGAACAGGACTTTACACAGCACTGATCGTCTTTCAAAGTGGAGGTGGCCAAAGTCTCTTCAGAATTTGACCCTGATGACAGCCACAGACACAACAGCACTGAAAAACCTGGACAAGAGGCTGGTCTAAACCTTGGATTTTGCTACTGGAGTTTCTGAGCAGTCTGATGATGGGTCTAAGAACCTAAATACTACCCACCAGCATCGAGGGAATAAAGGAATCTCCCCATTTGATCACTTCAGCTTCCAGATACTATTTCTGAGCCCTGGATAAAGATCCTGCCCTGTACTCTCTACTCCTAGCTTACTTTCCTTCATATGCCTGCTCAACCTGTCTTATTTCCAGTTGCTCAGCACCCTGCCTACTTCTCACATGAGACCTTGACTTGGCATACAAATTCTTTGTTCCCATCAGACCACGGTTCCCATCAGTCCTTGAAGCTGGACTTCAAGGCCCTTGGCCTTGCCCCTAACCCTGCTTGCCTCTTGCCCTTCGGGCTGGGGATCCACAGAGAATTCTTGTCTCCTGGAGTTGGCTCACCCTGAATTGCTGTCAGTGCCTTGTTCCTGGTCCTAATTGCTGGGCATGCCTGCTCATATCCTGATTGAGATCCTCACACACCATGCTAGACATGCCTTCTCTTCATCTCCTTGCTATTGCTTTTCCCTAGTCTCTCGAGTTTTATAAGCAGGCTCACATCCATTTCCTGCTCACCTCCAATTACCAGCTAGCCATGGGCACTCTCCTCCCTTCCAGCCTGCTCAGCTCCTCTCTCCCTGTAGCTGCCTGCTGGAGCAGCTGTGAACCCCTGCGGTGGGAGGAGGCAGAGGAGCAGCAGGTCATGCTCGTGGCAGGGAAGAGCAACCACATCCTGCCCTGCTACATCATCTTTTGGAGCTACACCATGCCTCAAAAGCCAGCAGGTTTCCCACATGATATCCATCTGGCGCAAACTGTTCCCCTAAGGTGTAATTTGTGCTCAGGAAGGCACAGGAGATGACTGGAGAAATAAGACAGCAGCTATAAATTGGTCTGAAAACCGCTGCTGGAAGCAAGTAGGAAGGAGGCAGAGTTTAACATCGCTCTAGTGACTGCAAGAAGGTGCCATATAGTGGTAGCTGTATTTCTCAGCTTCTCACCCCATAATATAAATCACATTCATTTCTTAGATGATTATCAAAACGGAGCTAGAAACTTCTTAAAATTAAGAGGTTAACTGTACCTCATGCCTTTGGGAAAGGAGAAGCAAAAGGCTGCTGATTTTAAGCAATAGAGTGGCACATTGTGTCTGTTCTCACTACGCCCCCCCCACATGCCATCACCTTGTGACAGGCAATAACTCCCTTGATAAATAGGGTTTAGAATGCAGGGAACTTGAATAGGAGAGCAGTGTCTCAAAGAGCACAACTGGACTTCACAGCAGGCACTGAGCACTCTGGGCAAATGCCCAGCATGGTGGTACACCAATCTAAGAGAAATAAATGTGGTGAAAAAGTACTCCTCTTTGTACAGCCTGCAGTGAGAAGGGCTTGGCCAACACCAAGAGACCTGCTCCTCTGTGGCCACCTGCACTTGTGCAGAGTGGGCGTGAAGTGTGGACAGATGGTCAGTTGTGATAGTAGTATTTGACAGTCTCCAGCTTTGTGCAGATGTAAATGCCTTCACCAGACATGAAACTCTGTGATGGTGCCCAGAGCAGGCAGTGGGTGTTTACAGTTCAATTGTGCCATCCCCTACACGTGTTTTACACTGGCACAGCTCCGGGGAGTTACTCCCAGATCACTGGCGTGGGAGTGTGGAGGCAGGATCTGGGCCATCCGGCCCCCCCAGATCATTCTGATGTATCTGTTGGGCACAGCGAGGATGCAGCACTCTTCTGGATAGTGGAAAGCTTACAGCACGGTGTTACAGTAGATATGAATGAGGAAGAATAACAGCTGTGCTACAAGCACAATGTGAGGTATACATAGTAGTTATACGGATGCAAGCGAGACGAAAATGGGAAATTTTAGGCCAGGAGATTGCCATACCCACCCTGACTCCAAGCAGGGTATAAAGGTTGATTATTGCCCATAGCTATGTTACAGCACTCTTAACACAGGTTCTTCCAAACAGTACTGGGGGTTAATGCTTTGTGCTTTCAACCACTTATCACACTGGGAAGTTTTATATGTATTTGGTGCAAGCAAAATCAACTCTGCACAATCTAGGAAAAAGGGAAAGTGACGTCTCCTGATGTTTCTTTATCCTCTTTGCTTACAATTCTCTGTGCAGATGATTTTCTACTACAATCGCAGCTGTGTTTTGGGGTTTTTTTCCCCCACTAGACTCTAGGTTTATTCAGTGCACAACTTGATTTTGAGCCAATGTGAAATAGGAAGACAATGTTTTCTGTAGGATTTCTGCTTTACATAGAAGCTGAAAGGTATGTGCATCTTTGACTAACCCAGTAAAATGAGATACATTCCCTTCAACCTAGAACCAGAACCCAACTGGGTACAGAGGGGAAAAAACAGGGAGACTTGCCTCATAATGAACAGGAGCTAAATAAGGGGAGTCATTTGCAGGTATACAGCTGCACCAAATGCAGGCAATCAACCCTATTTCTGTCATGAATCAGGAAATTAGTTTCCTTGCTATTTGATTCTGCTGAGTTTCCCATACACATTGCACAGCTACTTCCTAGAACTCTGTAAATAGCTTTCTAGGCTTTGTGGTTTTCCTACTACTTCTTGCTTCATGTATACAATTATTTTTCTTCTGTGCTTTCTGATGTATTATTTGAATGCCTGGTATTTTAGGAATTATCTATGAGAACCTAGAGGACACTGGGTTGAATGATGGAGTGAGGAGGGGGCAGAAGGAGGGTGTAAAACAGAGCAAGAGAGCTTTTGAGGCATTACTGACAAACAGGATATTGAGCAGGTTTTATGAATTGCATTAAAATGTAATAGAGGGAGGAAGAGGAATGGCACGTTGAGAGAGGAGGAAGAAGTGAGGCACCTATGGAGTCCTTGGTCTTCCTGGGAACTGAGGCAGTGACTGTAGGAGGCCTGAGGAGCAACCTTTTCCTTTCCCCTCTCCTTGGGGTTGGTGGCGGTGCTATCTGAGACTCTGCCCTCTGGGCCGTTGGCTATTAATAACCACAGGATGCCTGTGCGAGCAGCCTTCAGGAGTCAAATTCACAGCACTTCGCATCAGCACTTTGTGCTGGGCAGAGCTTGCCGGCGCCCAGGCACCCTGGGTGAGCGGGGCTGCTGGACAAGCCTCCCCAGCAGCACCCAGACAGGCTGGGAGGAAGCAGCCCACTGCTGAGCACTGGGGCAGGCGCATGAGCTGGTCTGAGCCTGGCACTGCAAGCCTGAGGTGAGTTGACCGGGCAGCAAAATAGTTTAGAGCAGGTGCTGGAGAGGGTAAAGACTGGTTTGGTTTGCAGCAAAAACAAGGAAATGACTGCTGCAAAGACCGAGGCAGAAAAAGACAGAGGAATTGAACCAAGGGACAGAGCTCAGGGGAGAAAAGGCTAATTGTGGCCCTGGCTTTATGTACAGGATAGTGGGAAGGATGGGGACTGAGGCTCCAGCAGCCTCCCTGCGGTGAAGTGGCTGAAAGAGCAGTAGTCCCAGTGTAGCTCTGGACCCTGTCCATAGTGAAAGACTGCTGCCCCTTTCCTTATGCTAGACCAATTGCATGCAGCAGGTTTTCCACTCCCCAGTCCTGCTGGATTAGTAAAGGAGGACAGCAGAATGGGATGGACTTGCCCTCGCTGCTTCTTGGGAATGGGTGTGCTAGAGGAGCATGGTTCCCCACCAGGGCCAGCCCCTTCTGCCCTACCCCAGGGAGTCCACGTTTGGGGCATACAGATGATTTCCCTCTGTTTTGCCAGTCTTATGACCCATCACATGGACCACAACCTCCCACCCCGCCTGCCTCTTGGCAGCATTGCCCCTTTCCTGTCAAGCAGGGCCTGCTTCTTTTATATAGCCAAGCAGATGTCCGTCTGCTCGAGGAGAATGTGCAGTGCGTGCTTTATGGCTGCACCTGCTCACGCTTGCTTTGGGAATACACCAGGATGGGCTCTTTTATGATGTGAACTACATAGGCAGCATCACAGTAAAAAGAAAAGCTTGGAAATCTGAAAGAAAAACTAATCCAAGAGAGTATCTGCCAATGTGATTGGAGCTGGTTTGCTGTGGCTGGTCTTCTTTTAGCAGTTATCATCACCTCATCACATGGAAATCGTGTTGCAAAAGAAGTAAGGTGGAATGAAACTGCAAAATACATAGGAGATAAAAATGTCTTGATCACAACAAGGGCAGTGTACAAACCCCTAGAGCCAGCTGTTTGCTTGCTAGTTTTAAAATATAACTCAGAGTTCAACGTCTTCAGTTCTGAAATTTTAAGCAACTAAAGTGCAAAGAAGCACAAGGACAGAGGTAGTTAGTTACTGTCTGCTATTGCTGAAGCCAACGGGTTTTTGCTCATTTTAATTTGTATTATATTGTATTAGGTGAGGATCTGTCCCCCTATATGCTGTTGTTTGGGCATGGACAGTGCTGAAGTGAAGGCAAGACATTTGCCCTACTTACATTATGTGCAATAACCCCCAAGAAGGACTCTGAGAAGCTGCCTGAAGTGGAATTGCTGAGATTTCTCCTAATTTTCCCTGACTTTGCAGTACAGACCTCTCATCCTATCTGGGGACAGAGATGGGGAACACTGTACCAGAACAAAGCTCCCTCTTCCCCTCCTCCCCCCTCCAAAATGATATGCAATAAGATCAGTATATAAGATACAAGTGCAAGTGACTTCAAACAACTTGGGCAAACAGCTTTAACAAGTTTGCTTGTGCCTTCTTCCTCCAGCCCTTCTGTAACAAAACAGTAGCAGTCATAAAAGACAGAATTACTTAGGGGTTTGATTTCTTTTTTTTTTTTTTTTTCCAGAATTTGCTGTCTAGTGGTTTTCTGAATACCTATTCTAATTCTAGTAGGACTATCTAAATATCCAAACCAAACTTGCACATTATTCAAAACACTCCCAAATAACTCATGGACAGACCCAAAATCTTTATACAAAAATATATATTACCATCTAATGATAACTGCATGGTATTATAATATGGTATGATAGAGCAAATTTTCAAACTGACATTCTCTTACTGCAGCACAAGATGGTAACAGAGCACCACTGTGGCACACATGGGTGTTGGGAGACTCCCATGTTGCAATTAAAATGCCTATTTTGGATGACAATGCTATCTGGCACCTTGGCAATGCTTCTGCTGTGATCTGCTGCCATATTTTGTGCCATAATGCTAAGTCTCCAGAGACCACCACAATGGCCTGCTGATGCTATTCTGTATGGGATGATACCATTTACTAGCTCCTTCATGTGGAAGGGCTGGAAAAGAACCTGCGTGTGAAATGAAGGCTGTGTACCTCTTAACTGTAGATGGCAATTAAAAGAGAGGCAAGAAATACCTTTCCAGTGTTTCATTCTCCATTTCCTTGTGTGTTTAGAGCAAAGCAGAGAACCCTTTGTGGGAATGCCCCTTGCAGGGACTCCTGCTCCTGTTAAAAGGAAAAAGTCCACTAAACTCATTGGGAAGCTGACACACGAAGGTAAGATATGCAAAACTGCACACGTGAGAATTGTTTGGATTTCAACCTGAATTTCAGCCTTTAAAATTTCACATCCTGTCTGACTGAACTCCCAGAGCAAGACATGCAGTGAACATACCAGGAGGCAGAGCCATAAATATTACTAAAGCTCAGCCTTCAACCACATCACATTTTCTAATTTACTGTTCAAAAGCATTGCACACACACTCAGGTCAAATGTTGACCTAGATTATACTTTGTAAACCCATATTCTCCTGCAGCATTAATTTGGATGCACACCAGTGTGAATGGAAGAGAACATGATCTTTTACGAGTATGAATATTGCAGTGCCTAGTTATATTCTGTGTTGTTCTCGCTCTTATAACCTTTGTCTCTAATTTGTTTTTCCTCTATGTGAGAGAATTCCTTTGATTCCAGCACTCATTAGTTGAAAAAGTCAAAGTCTCTTAGAGGGGGTAATACAGCAGGAAGAATATAACTTGGGACACTTTTCTTTCTACAGAATACCTGTGTATTGGGTAGGGTGACTTTTAATTAACTGTGATATCCTTATCTTCTCTTCACTTCTGACAGCATGGGGAAGGTTTTTAGAGGTTTTGAAAAGTAATCATTCAGTGCTGTCCCTTTCTTCAGCCCCCAAAAAGGGCCAGGGTACAGTTATATATTTTTCTGTTTGTCCCTAATCGTTTATTCAAGTAAACAATTAAGTAAAAATCCAATTTTCAGTTAAAAGGCGTTTCCTCCTGTGCTATGAAGTAGTGCTATATAAAACCGGCTTGCTAAAAAACCCCTAATTTCTTCAGAGAATGTCTAATAAAATGTATGGGCTTATACCAATTTTATACCAGTTTAAGGATGGAGATTCATTCTCTGTTGTAAATGAGACGTAGAGGTGGATAAGTGGTCTTAACCTTGCTTAATACAGAAAAAAGAAAGCCTATGAAAAGTTGCTTGTTTCTGAATGAAAAGCTTTAACTGCATTTCTGCAAGACTTTTACACTGAAAATGTTTGAATCCATTGCTTTGATGGAGAATTGGTGGTACCAAATTAAATGGAAAAGGACTTATCGAGTAACCAGCACATTAAGACTTGAAGAGAACTTCAACTACTTTTCCCTTTAACAATTCTCCTTAAAACAGACAAACAAACAGACATAATAACATTGAATCTTGCCATGGTTTCAGGATAATGTTTAAACCAAATCATGCCAGAGTTGTCTTTATTTATTATATGTGAGCCCAATCCGAAGAGCCGACTGCCACTCATCTAATTCCAGAGGAGGGTAGGCAAGTGTAGGGCAGTAACCAGACAAGGCAGTGGTGCATTTTGAAGCAGTACTAAGGAATCCGGCTGCTGTGACTGAGGTGCTTCAGATGTGGGACACATGCATCTAGCTCCACCCTTATGCAACTCCTCTCTGTGCAATTTGCCTTGATTGCAATCCAGCATAAATTCCACCCATCTATATCCAAAGCATCATCAATATAAACATTTGGTGCATAGGTTATTTCCTAAAAACTTAATTTAGAAGACAATTAGGCTGCTTTGAAGTCACTACTGATGCTGTGAAGCAATGGACAACAGACTTGGACCAGAGCGCTTCCTAAAGAAGTATTCCATTTCATATGTTTTGTAGTCATGCCACAAGAGGTGTCCAAGCTGAACCTGGGGAAGAAGATCAGCATCCCCAGAGATGTGATGCTAGAAGAGCTTTCTCTCCTCACTAACAAAGGATCCAAGATGTTCAAATTACGTCAGCTGAGGGTGGAGAAGTTCATTTATGAGAATAACCCTGATGCCTTCACCGACAATTCTGTGGTAGGTCGGAGATTAATAAGGTGCTCCATACACCCAAGGGAAACAGGAATGGAGTGTGCCCAAGCTCTCCTCTGTTTATATGTGCATGGGCTGGGGGTAGGGGAGATCTGCTAGCAAAGAAGTGCAGGAAAAAGCCAAAATTGTATAAACACACAAGTTTTATTTCCTTTTTGGCAGCAGCATTAGTTTCCTTTGGCAAATACTTGGTATCACACATGCAGAAGCATGAGAAAATTCAGTACTGAGTGACAAGGGAGGACTGCACGTTTGGCAGGTGTTCAGAGCTGCGCAGGGCAGGACTAATTGTTTTTGTACCTATTCCATTTCTTCTTTGCGAGATGGAAGTGATCCGTCCAGGTCTGACTTCCACTCCAGTAGGTGCAGTTCTATTTTTAGCCTAGGATACACTTTTATGCTTCCTGCTGGGCAGAGTCCTCTACTCATTTCTGCAAGAAGTTCCATAAATGAAAATTGAGACAGAAACCTCTAAACTGACACTGCAATATCTTCAGTTTATTTGCTAGAAGCTACGTTTGTTTTCTTCTAAAGTACTTTCCTATCAGATATGATATATAAATTCAGATACTCTCCCCCCCCCGCTTTCCCATGAGTTAGTACTGTTATTTAATCTTTGAACTTCTCTCTACAGTTAGTTGCCTGGTGTAAAGTCTTCTGAAGATACTTAAACTTTTACAAATGAAACTCTTCTTTCACATGATTATCAGCAGTTCAGTAAAACAAATAGAAAATGTTTCAGGTTCATATGCATTTTGATGTAGCATCTCCTCTTCTGATGTTCTTTAAAAGTTATTTGGTGTCATTTTAGCCCTTTATGGCATCTATTTTCCAGTCCAAGGAAACTCAAGCAAAATAATAAAAGTCAAGCTGAAGGTGTTCTACCAAACAAAAACACGCTATTTTTTAACCCTCTGATGTTTTCAGAAGCAGCAGTAAGTAAATCTTTGTAGTTCACTTCTAAAAATGACAATTTGGGAAGCAGGATGTAGAAAGATGCCTGAAAAAAAAAGTCATTAGAATTACAACAGTAGGTCAGATTACATAGGGATGACAGACCAGAGATACAGCAAGCATATCTGGTGGTGTTAGACTTCGGGCGGTTTCTTCATCTCTTTGTGCTTTAGGTAGTTCATCTCTTCAGTGATCTATCTCCTAGAAAGGATGTGAGAATGAATAGTGTGTTGAACTTTGGACTCTTCAGATGAAAATCCTAGAGAAATCCAAGCTGTTTTCATAAATACTCAGCAATCTCAGAGCTCCTAAAACATATGAGGGCCAAGTTCATGTGTCAGAATCTGCTGCATGAGGAGGAGTGAGAAAATAATAAGGTGAGGGAATAAAAAGGCTGAAGTCCAAACTTTCAAAAATTTGAGGGTGTCACTTAAGGGTGTCCAGTCAGAGAAATACAAAGCAAATGAGTTGTGACAAAACTAGACATGCACAAACAGAGTCCCTCCAAGACTGACATTACAAAGGCTGATGACAATTGCTTCTTTTTTGTCAGCTGTTTTTCCTACTTTGTTTATTCATCCACACTTGGCATTCACTCCATACCCTTTCTGTAGTGAATCTCTCCTATTCTGTAAGAATACCCCTGCTTCCAGGCTCTTTGACCAAGACCGTAAGACTGTGCTGTGGACAAATGTATTTGAGGGTTAGACAAGACCCTAACAAGCCTATGATTTTCTTCATGGCTTTGCTATATGAGAACAATGGTATGGTCTCCAAGCAGCAGCTGGTACTCTGCTTTAAAATCCTCCATGATTCACTTTCAGGGCTATTTTTTCTCCATATTCATGGTACAGATAACAGATTTCCATTGGTCAGTTCAGGAAGACTTCAGTCTGCCTTACAGCCCTTGCTTGGGGCCAGCTTAGCAGGATCACAAACATAATTGTTACCATTTGCTGGCTGCCCTGTGCACTCTGTGCAAGGACTCTGCCAGGCTGCATCTGCTGCCTCCATGGATAACTATTCTCATCACCGCAGCCAGCATGAGTTAGCACCTTTGCTGGCAGTCAGAGCAGTGAGAAGAAAAGCTGAGCAATCACAGCAACTGAGCCATCCTCTCGGAGAGCTGGTTGCTCTTGGGCAGGTAAAGGCAGTATGTCTGTGGCCTCACTGTTATCTTCCAAACCATCAGGACAATGCCCAACCTTAGCACCAAATAACCTTCATCAAAAAGCCCTTTTGATTGCAATGTTTGTTAGCTTTCTGTTCCTCTCCTTTCTTGCTCCTGGCTCTGCTCAAAGGCAAATGCAGAAAAGAAGGCTTAAACAAAAGGGAACTGTGGGAGGAAGATAATGGCAGAGTAAAGAATTCCTATTGCCACTCCCAATTACTTCCGCCTCCCAGTTAATTTTCATGTCCTTTGGTCCCCATCCCAAAGAAGTCCTTGTGCCTTTAAGGCTGTGGGACAGTGAACAGATTTAAAGCTGGTGGTGTGTTTTCTTCTTTTATATCATAGATTTCTTAACTGTCTCATAATATTCTCAGGACACACTTAGCAAAGCAGGGCAAGAAAGGTCTGGGATGGAGTACAGATTGTTTCTTTCCCCCAGAAAAAGTCCAACAGCAAGGTAATGTAATATAAAAACACATAAAGAGAAAGGTTATTAAAAATAAATCCAAACCATATAAGGGGTCCCAGAATAGCCTGTGCTGTAGCCATAAGCCTTCCACACAAGGGAGAAGATCTCATCAGTCGTGTCATCGATCTACCCTCCTGCTTCTCTCCTCCTCCTTCTCCTCCAGCCAGACAACCACACCGGACGATCAGATCACTCTCCTTACTTTTAGCAGAGAAAACATATATATTGTGTGTGCGTGAATGTCAGACAGCTCCACACTAAAGTGAGAACCTGCCACTCTCTCTACCATTGCTGTGGCTCCACCCATCCAGTTAAAGGCAAACGGTAGCTAAACCCACAGTCAAAAGGACTGACCCTTCCCAACATGAGCAAAATGAAATGCACTACTTACTGTATAGCTGTTTTCAATACTGTGACCCTCTTCTCTTGCAAATATACAGTACAAAGGGATGTTTTTAGGGAGGGCTGAGTTTGACACTTTTAGCACACTGATATCCTGCCAAACAGGGAGAGTTCATGTGACGTCCTCCTTGTTTGGTGCTGTGCTGGAGAAGCTGGGGTCTGCTGAGCCCTGTCTAGTAAATCAGAAGGATGTCTTCTCCTCATCCTAGGCTGTACCACCCTGTCACAGGAACTGTGGTTTTCTCCATGTCTCAGAGGATATTATCAACCTCACTGTGGAGCTGCAAGATGCAATTTACTACTGACGAAAGACCATGATGAAATCCTATCTTGCTATGTGCTCTATTACTGTAGCATCTGACCAACTATAGCATGAAGAAAATTACTACGTTTATTTTTCAGTGGTGAAACTGAACCACAAGGTAGATTAACGAATCACCCAAAATCATAGAGACGGTCTCAGTCTTATCTCTGGGTCTCCTAAATCCCCCTTCATTGTTCAGCAATTAATAGATCAGCAGTTCATAGACCTTTTCTCCACTTCATAATGCTAAATTTGTTTGGCCTCAAACACATCAAGATCATGTGAAACTATGTTTCTTAGCCTTACAGCCCCACTCATTATTGCCCTAACTCCTCCCAAGGTCCCACCTCTGCTTTGGAAACCTCTGTATAAGACCTTCCTGCTGTGACCACGTGGAAACTGAAAACAAAGCCATAGCTATGCTTTTTGGGTGTTGCTGTTATGCTGTTTTTCTTCCAGTGAGGATCCTTAAAAATAGTCTTTCTGCTAGTCAAAACCTGGCCTGATTTGGGTTACATGCAGGAGACAGTTTATAGAAAGACTTGAATTGCCTTTTTTGGGGTTTTTTTCCCTCTTTCTGTTTTACCTACCAGATCTTAAATTAAAACCATTAGGAAGGTGGAATAACCAGTATCTGAGTAGACAATTATCAGCAGTAGTACATCAAAAAACCCCAAACCCACAAAGAAAAAAACCCCACCTTGATACTTTCTCAGACTCGCCCACAAGTTAAAATAAATGCAGTTTCCACATCTTGGCAATGCTTGTATGAAAACAAGCTGAACATGTGTTGGCAAGTAATTTCTGCTGGACTTCAGGTCAAGAGGTCTCTTCAGATGAGCTCAGACACCAAGTGTGAATTAAAACATAAGAAGTGACAAAGGGTTAAAGAATTGGATTACTGTTCTTCTGGATAATGGCAGGAGTTACCCTGTATTCCCTTTGCTGCTGAACAAGAACTCAGAAGAGTAAGGAGAGGTGGCAGGAAGATAGTGGAAGTGGTTATGTTACAATGCCAAAAGTGGTGCTTCACAGCAGACAGAAGCACACAAACAACCCGCCTCAGAGATCTTTTATGTTAAATAGTCAGACATGATACAGCATGTGAAGGAAAGCATAAGGACCAAGTAACAGAGATGTAATCATGCAGCTACTTGGTTTAATGCACAAGTGTGCATTGATGGCTCTGTTTGTCCCTTAATATACTTAGAAGAATGCCAATCAAGATCACTGGAGGTAGGGTTAAAAGGAAAATGTTACGAAAAGCATTCTTTCTAGGAAGTCTGTTCTGCAGGGAATATTAAACCTCTTGAACAAACATAACAGGATAACTGCAAGCTGAGATATGAGAGAGTCTCAGGTTATGACCTAAGTGGAACGAACCAGCTGAGATGTAACTTTTCTAACAAAATGAGCCTTGCTGTGCCAGAGTTGGATTGGTACAGAAGACCTGGAGGTCCCAACTATACCCAAAGCTGTGTAAGAGTGAACATGAAGTCTGATGCCTTCTTACTCAAGAAGTGACTGGTGTGGAAACAGCAGAACGACAGAGAGGAAGAGTCTTTTATTTTCCACAGCAGTTTGTTGGAGCACTGTGAAAAATCTTTGGACTGAAATTCTGAAGCTCAGTTTCTTTCATCCACAAAGAAAATGCAGCAAGGATGATACAAAATACACAAATAAGATATAAATAATTTTGGGTAGTATTAGATAAAAATTCCCATTATTTAGACGGGTAAATTCAAGCATAGAAGTGAAAAATAATTTGCCTAAGATTAATCAGCAAGTCCGAAGTAGACCTGGAAATCGAAAGCAGGAGCTCAACCCACTGAACTGTGCCTCTTGGGGGAGCATATTTAAAAAAAAATTAGCTTCAGATACTTTAGCAGCTGACGTTACTTTTTATTTTCATCCTTTTTTTTAAAGTGAATCATAGGTTTAAGGCTATGCAACTCCAAATTAAGGACTGAGGCACACACTTCGATAAAACAGCAGGCAGTCTACGAAACTCTCCAAGTGTCTCAATTTTAAATCTCCCATCCTACCATTAAGGAGCACTTGAGTGGCTGCCACTAAGATGACGCAGTCACAGTAACTTCAGAAGTGTTACTCACCATATAGGCATCAAAGCTCTTTATCAGTGAGGTGGAAATAGAAACACATTTGGTGGCCTCAATCATTCTCTTTAGGGCACAGCAAGGAGCTGACAGGGAGCACACAGTGTCTCCTCCTGGGGACTGCCTGCAGTGACATCAGGGCCTTGAGATACTTAGAGATCTCAGCTCCATTAGCTGGATCATCTTTCATTATCTATTTTTCATGAGATACATGCAGTAGCTCTAGAGAATTCAGAATTCATCCATCTAGGCACTCAGTCTGCAGGATCAGGCTCTTGCTAGCACTAAGGACTTCAAAGACATGAGCCCAATTTGTTTAGCCAACCCAGGGGACTACACATCACATGAACTTGCCACAACTGTTCTCTTGTTAGAGTCAATTTACGGACACCCAGGGACTGATGACATCCACCACCTCCAGCAATGCACAGACAGGGCAGACCCTAGCACGGAGGGCCTGTGTGATCTGCCCCCAGAGCCAACAGCAGAAGGTTATCAGCCTTCTCAGTTGCCACTCCTGGGCTTCTCTACTGTGACTTCCACCAACAGGGTCAACCAACCCTAACTGAGAGGTCGGTTTTGTGATGTGAATAGGCATATACATAAAAGCTCCACATCCTGTAAGCAATGGCCCAAGACATGCATTCCCCTCAAGTGTAAGTCATATTTCACTCCGAACACCCTGACCAGAGGCATACTGTCAGTACCGGAGACAAAGCTGCACCTACCCAGCTTTGACTATGTCGAGACTCCTGCTTGAGGCTGCTGTTCCTGAGCTCCGCTCTCTTGGAATGAGCTCATTTGAATCCACCAAGGTTCAAGATTTCAAAAAGATGAATTCGCCTTTGTCTCCTGTTATAGAAAAAGAAGATTCTCCTATTAATTTGAGCTAAGACAATCTATTGTGGTGGCCAAAACTAAAGAAATTAATATTTTTATTCTAGCAGGTGAGTAGGCTAGGGTATTGCATGGAATATGAGTCTTTCCTATCTGAATGGAGATGTCTGCTGAACAGAGGATGTTTTCCCAGTGGGACCATGAAGAATCAGGAACTAGCCCGACACCAACCAAACTAATTTCATTTGCAGCTAAATAAGATTTAGGTGTGGGTCTTCTGAGGAGACCTTGTGTTTCAGAGAAACTTCACTCCTGCTTAGTGACAATACTGCAATTTAAAATAACACCAGATGACAATGATGCCCCTTCCTGGTCACGTCAAATGACTGCTGTGCACAAAATCAAACCAGCCCTTTTTGCTGTAGCTCATGTTATGCCGATGTTTTGTGACCTTTTTTTTTTTGCAGGAGAGTGCATGTAAGTAACCAGAGGAGAAGAGAAATAAGCATTTAATTCTCAGGAAGGGCACACAGCATGGGTGAAACTTGAAAGAAAACAGATGCAAATCCTGCCTTGAAATTACTGAGCACATCAATAGAAGCATTAACCTTGCATATATATCAACGTTTTGAGAATGACCTCATTCTGACCCCTAGTCCTCAAAAAAACCCTTTTTCAGTTTGCCTTTTTACAGCTACATAGCTCCCACACATAATTGAACAGATTGCCCTGCTAGCTCCTGTGTACAGCTTAATGCTTACAATCCTCTCCCTTCTCAGTGCTTCCTGACATTCAGGGGAACATTATCTCCTCTGTTCCTAAAAAGGGAATTCCCTACAGCTAGGAGAAGGACAGACAGTCCCTAAAGGCCCTGGGGGCACGAGCTCTGCCACTTCAGCCTGCAGCTGGCTGCCTGCCTGGGTTGCAGCCTGGTGACCTGCTGTGAAACCCTGGACACTGTTGCTGGAGACACAGGGAGCAGAGGGTTAGATAATTCTGCCTTGAGCCTTGTGGGGTTTTCATTTCTCATCTATTTTTAGCTGACCGAACAGCTGGCCTTGGAAGCCTGTTTACAGCCTGGAAAGCTTCTTTTTGCTAAACTGTACTAGGTGTAAGAGCCCTGAGAAAGCCTTAACCCTTTGAGAGCCAGCCCTGAGGTTGGCACTCTTGTCTCCCATTGACTGCCTGAGATGAATTTATACAAGCATAATTGCAGCATGAGGAACCACAGATTCATTCAGCTTCAGCTGTATTTGTTACATCTTTGCGCATCTATAGCCAGTCCGCTAGTCCAACAGGAAAGACCGTATGTGATATATAACCCAGGTTACTTGTATTATAGAGCTGAGTGGGCTATAATATACAAGAGATACTTTTTTATATCTGATCGGAGTCAAGCTTTGATCTCACTTATGACCAACACATAAAACATTTTTCTGAACATATTATATCAGTTTCTGTTCCACACAAGTATTTATTAAAATTGCTGTGTGCAAAGACAGGACCTTGTGCTGGGACCACAGGATCTATGAATCCTGCATGGACTGGTTGCTCTTTCACTATGTACTGCAGGGACTGTCCTTCTGGCCTGGACTAGGGAGAGTGGATGGCCTGGACAATAAGACCAACTTGATTTTAATGAGTGATACAGCTTGCTTTCTTGCCTTGTTGCTGGTTAGATTTGGTTCATTAATGCACATATTGCTACAAACAAAACTCTTCCTTCTTGTCATTTTCCTCTTCTGGTCTCCAGGAAGTCTTTCCTGTTTTCCCAGGCTGCTTTTTTTCAGTCTCTCTCAATGTGTAAATACCCCTTCCCATGCAGACCTTCATATATATGGAAAACAGACATACGAGCTTCTATGTTGTCACAGGTACCCTGTTGTTCTGGTGCCCTCTAACACTCAGCTCCCACACTGTAACTGAGCTGACTTTGCTGGGCTACCTTAACCTTGGCATGAAAACACTTCCTATTTCTTGTCCAGGTTGCCTTCCCACAGGTTAGCCAATGTATCTCTGTCTGGACCTTTACCTGCTCTGGCAAAAGCTGTATTTCCTTTCCCTTCCTCCTGTATTTCATACTGATCACTGCTGGGGACAATACACAGATCCCTCTCTTCTCACCCTGATCAATTAAAATGGCTATGAGGTGTCCATTAAAAGGTGTGCTTCCATTGCCCTTGCTGCTGGTCTACAACTGCTCCTGTACTGAATATAGAGAATAACTCACACAAAGTTCTGCCACTGGTTTTGTAACTGAGACACTAAACTGGTCAGATCATGGGGACTTGGGAGTTCACGTTCTGGGACCCAACCCTGCAAATGTGAATGGACCAGGTCCTGTAACAGGGATTCCTACTGTCTTTTCTCCTGTCATAGGATCACTTTCAGAAGTACATCCCACCAGGAGGGCATTACGGGGAAGATGCTCATGGCTATGCCCACGGGCGGATGGTAGGAGGAGTGACAGCTGGGCAGCATGGCTCCAGTAAGCACCAGTATCCCGCTGTTCCTCCTAGGCCTGGAAGCAAAGGAGGCCCTGGGGACAGCGAAGGGGAGCATGCAGGGGAATCAGCTGGAAGTGGTGGAGAAGGAGGCGATGGTACTGAGAAAGGCAAGTATCTCCCTGCAAGACCGAGAAATAGCTAAAGCTATCAGAGCGCGTGCCAACCTTACGCTTAGGGACAAGTAAATTAATTTTACTAAAACCTGAATTCTTCCAACTAAGTTCCATTGCAAAGTCTAGAAAAGTTGAACTGCCTTTAGCTTGATAGTTTTGTTTGCATGCTTCTGTGTTGCTCAACCATTGGCAAGAAGCAGAAATACCTGCCTTGGCTGGACCAAAGAAGTGATGGGAAACTTACTGAGCTCCTAAGGTTGATGCAGCAGTATGCCAGTATGGCATACCCTTTCCTTTCAAGGGTTTCTCACTGACCGCTACTGGAGATAGTAGTATTAGCTCTTTAGCTCAGCAGTCTGCCCTGGCACATCAGTCTCCAGTCTATCATCAGCCCTGATTTCAAATCAAAGTTTTCACCTAAACAAACAGCACTTTTTGGATAATATTCAGAAAGGAACAGCGATATTTTGAAAAGTTATCTGGTAATCACCATTGGTCTACTGAAGCAATATCTTTACAAGTATTTTTCATTTAATTTAGTCCTTGCCTAATTTTATCCTCTGTTTGGTTTGGCCAGAAGCCTCTAGAACCAAATCCCTTGTATGAAAATCAGCAAGTGAAATTGTTATTTTAACAGTCCCTATGGGATTTTACAACAAAAAGCAAATTTGCTTGGGAACCAGGAACGGCTGTTGTAAGTGACCAAATGAGTGACTTGTTAAATCCAAAGTTTTTCATTTACATTCTGGAAGAATGTGCATTTTATATCAAAATCACCTTTTACATTTCTGGGCATCCCTGTGAAAAGAAATCTGTGTAGACTCTCTGTCTTCTTATAGGAGATTTTTCTCCATTGTTATCCTATTTCTGTGCACAGGGAGAAGGAGGATTAACATCATCCCATAGCTTTTACTGCAGAGACGAATCCCAGCTGCTTTTATTTTTCAACCCTAGCAATCAATTTACTTCTAAACTACTTAGTTTAAGTCCTTCACACAGAAAGAGGAAGGTAGTTGGTTTTTTTTTTTAATGAAAGTGAGATTCTTGTACATGTCTGCAATTCTCTGAAACGGGGAAGGCCCAGGATTTGGCAAGGTTTGAAGAAAATAAGCAAGACAAAGAAAGAAGGTGTGATAAAGAAGAAAATTTCAGATAAGAGTAATAGTGTTCATTCTTTGCCACTTACTTCCGTAAGGATTTATGTTTTCTACACAAACTACAGCACCATGAAAGCACCAGAATGTCGAACTCCATTAGCCTATTATTCCCATCTGCCCTAATCAAGCTAAGCAGAAGTCATTGCTCAGGAGTTTCAAGGTTTCTGAAGGATGAGAATCTTAAAAGTGTGCTACATATCAACAGACAACCAATACTCTTATTAGCAAGGTGGTATTATACACAACTGGAAGAAAAAAGAAAAAAAAAAAAGAGGCACACAGAATGAAAACCCTTGTCTAAGCTCATTTACTTAACAGAGCAGCCAGAAGCTAACCTAAAATTTCTGGCAATCAAGTCTCTGACTTAACAGCAAAGTGCAGCTCTGTCATTGACAGGATTATAACTTCCAGAGAGACACCCCACCACATTTTCAAACTGCTTTTAGCCATCCTGAGGTGTTTGAGCCAGGCTTGTCTATAACATCCTGGCTCAGGAGGGGGGAAATGTGAATGGCTGTTCGTGTAACCACAAAGAAAATGCCAACTTATAAAAATACTGAGACAAGGGAGATGGTCATTTTAGAACATTCAAGAATAGACTACTGAGGAAGATGTTAGTAAAGATGGTTGTGGGTTGCCAAGACCCTGAAATATGATGGTTAAAGGTTTTTGGTCAGTTAGAGCCAACTTGAAAGTTTGAGCCTAGTTTTGGAGTTTACAGTCAAGGCTTTGTTTGTTGCATCTAATGATGATGATGATGAGGTTTATGTGGAGGGGTTATGTCTGCTATGATCAGACAGGGAAGAGAGAAGTAAATCATGAAATTAGATCGCATTTTGCCTTGTATAAAGCTTCCCTCAAGGTAGTGAAAGAGATCATGGGGTAAGGACATTGGTTGTTGGGGTAAGAGCAACCAGAGAGAACAATGAAAAATCAGCTTTCAAATATATGCTCTAATGCAAATTCCTGGGTGAGTGGCTCTTAGACTGTGGTACACCTGCTTTTGTGGATAAGGATGGAAGTGGCGTATGACAGTCTTTTTTAAGAGAAATCTAACCATAAAATCTTGGACTTGATCTAGGAGTTACAGAATCTGGAAACAAAGCTGGTGTCTCAACTTCAATAGCAGAATACAGAAAGACAATGTATTTAGAGTAAGTGTCATCTAACTAGAGTGTTTTACCTTCCTCTGTTTACAGATGGAAAGTCAGGAGGCAAAAAAATCACTGTATTTAAAACTTACATCTCCCCCTGGGAACGAGCAATGGGTATCAGCCCCGAGGACAAAAGTCAGTTCACCATTGACTTACTGTCATATAGTCCCAAAGCTGATTTCCCCCATTACAAGTCTTTTAACCGGTAAGTCTTCTTGGATATTCAATTCAGTTTATTTAGCATGAGAAAACACAATAAGCCTGACCATAGCCCTCCTGTCTTGTGCAATGTAAATAAATTGAAGTTGCATGTCATGTTGCTTAGCACAGTCTCCTGTGGTCAAGATGTTTGGAGGCCTACAAAGAGAAGATACATTAAGAGCTAGAGATTTTAATTCAGCTTATGGACAGAAAACCTACGCAGCAGGATACGAAGACTTTAATCCTATTTCCCTTTCTTTCTCACCCCATTTGACCGGGGAGATTTAGCTTGCCACTGTTTATTCCTGCAGCCATTTAAAGTTCAAGAGTTCAGGAAAAATACTTAACGATCAGAAGCCATATACTTCACAGTACATCAGATAAGAATCAGGATCTTCCTGCTGCTTCTGATAAGAACTGAAAGTTTTACAAATATCACTAGGGTAGCAACAATTTTCTGTTAACCTCTCTATATAATTTTGCCACCCACTTCCATAGCCTCAGCACATCGGTACCCAGGACAAACCCAAATCCTACTCATTTCTGCAATAACGCAGCCTCTGCCTCCTTACATGTACGGAGTACCAACAGGTGTGAAAGGTGTATGGTTTGATGGAGATTGATGCAACGGGTAAAGGAAGTGCACAGGAGCAGAGAGGGGGGTTTTTGGTTTTAAATCTTTTTTAGTACATAGGCAATGGATACGCATATGTTCTTGGGAAGGATTTGTTGGCCAGTCAACTGCAACAGTGGTAAAATTTACAATCTCGATAACTTTGATTATTTGTTTTCTAAATCCCATTGTTTACCTATGCTCTGTTCACTAAGTCCATTTATTCCCCTATGCCAGGACTGCCATGCCTTACGGGGGTTATGAGAAAGCAGCCAAACGGATGACCTTCAAAGTGCCTCAGTTTGATATTTGCCCTTTGCTTCCAGAATCTCTCATGATATATAACCAAAATTTCAGCAACAGACCCTCCTTCAACAGAACCCCAATACCTTGGATGCCTTCAGGAGACTCCTCTGAGTACCATACTGAGGTCAATGTGCCAAGGAGTGGTGAAACAGAAGAGCTGTAAATTCCCACCACCAAGGCCTTCCTTTTTTCTCAGCCCTTTCTATTTGCAAGTTGATAGTAAGGAGCTGAAAAGTGCAACTCTAGTTCTGTCAGCCCTTCCTTTCTTTTGCCATTAGCCCAGACAAGTTCCTAGCAAGTTCTAACCTTACCTTCGCTGTGGTGTTACCCCATATCAGAAACAGTTTGAGGGAAAGGAGCTTTTCACTCACCAGGGCATAAAAGGGCAAAACTAGGAAGTGTTTTTCTGTTTAGCAATGCTAAATGCTGCCTGTCTGCTCCATAATAAATCTGTTTTGTCATATATTAACAAGTAATAAAACACCAAGAGGAAAAAAAGCCTTTGTGTTTTCTTTTTAAAAAATGCTGCTGAATCAGTTTGGGGATTAGCAATAACAAAAGTTTCAATCTCACAACTAGACTTGGAAGAAAGATCAGGGACTGATGGGGATGGTCATAAGATAGGTATACATCAAGGTGGCTTGGATAAATACCGCAAAACTTATGGTGAAGAATGATGACTTTGAGAGGAAATGATACAGGTAATCATAACAGCATCAGAGATAAAATAGCAAGTTAGCCTGTCAGTGTAACAGACTGATTAAAGTATTTCACTGCCACCTAAGATTCCCCGATTCTCCAGAGTATAAAATAGGTGACAGCTTAAGCAGGTTTTTTTTTTCACACAGAGACACCAAGCAGGCAATAGGTCAAGAAGGAACAGAGGCACACCCAAGTGAGATGACTTGCCCATAGTTACAGAGCAAGAAAGAAAAAGCTTTAATTACAACAGAAGTAATTTGACATCCGCCACAGTGCATTACTTATTCAAACACACAGCATCAAAGTCTATTCCATTTCTTGTAACAGTTTTATCAATGCCACACATATAGGAAGAAAGGCAGGCACTGTGGAAAACCAGAAGAACTTTATTTTTCTACATGAAATACCTTCTGTTTTATAAACATTGGCACTCTGACACATAACCCAAGAAGGCCAATGGCATCCTGGGTTGTATCAGGAATAGTGTGGCCAGCAGGATGACAGAAGTGATCGTGCCCCTGTACTCGGCACCAGTGAGGCCGCACCTCGAGTACTGTGTTCAGTTTTGGGCCCCTCAGTACAAGAAGGACACTGAGGTGCTGGAGCGTGTCCAGAGAAGGGCAACGAAGCTGGTGAAGGGTCTAGAGCACAAGTCTTATGAGGAGCGGCTGAGAGAACTGGGGCTGTTTAGTCTGGAGAAGAGGAGGCTGAGGGGAGATCTTATCGCTCTCTACAACTACCTGAAGGGAGGTTGTAGGGAAGCGGGTGCTGGACTCTTCTCCCAAGAAACTAGCGATAGGACGAGAGGAAATGGCTTCAAGTTGCATCAGGGGAGGTTTAGATTGGACATTAGGAAGAATTTCTTTACTGAAAGAGTGGTTAGGCATTGGAACAGGCTGCCCAGAGAGGTGGCGGAGTCGTCAACCCTGGAGGCATTCAAAAAAGGTGTAGATGTGGCACTCCAGGGTCTAGTTTAGGAGTCATGGTGGTGTTAGTTGGTGGTTGGACTTGATGATCTTAGAGGTCTTTTCCAACCTTAATGATTCTATGATTCTATGATAACATACAAGACTGCCATTTCACTACCGTACCCTAGCTCAGCCTGCATGGAGACTGGTTTGGAATTCTCTGTCCTGGTACCTTCTTTAGATCAACATTTCCTCTTATAAACAGGGCTAAACACCTTATTTACAGGGACAGCTTCCATTGAAGTACTTTTAATTTAGGAGTTTTTTCCTCCTTGTCTAGAAATCCCATATATTTGATTTTTATTCTGTTTGGATAGTTATGAGGTTTATTACACTCCTTTAAAAAGCTACTGCCAGGGCCACCCTGAGATCTCTTAAAATTGTGCTAATAATAGCAAGCCGCAGAAGTAACGAATGAGTAGTTTCCTAACCTTTCTGCTGGAATGGCTAAAGAACATTTATTATATGTCCTATTAAATGATTCAGAAGTATCCATAACTCAGTTCTGTGACTAAACTTAAAAACATTAAGGTGGTACTTCGATCTTCTGAAGAACATTTTAACAAAAGTGAAAAAGGTTGTCTTTTTTGACATGTTCCTACAAAGTATTTAAAGTTTGAGTTGAAAACAACTCCTCAGAAAAACTTGGTTTGTTTCTTTGGATAAAATAGATCCAGGAATTAGTTGAAAAGACATTTCCCACAATGATCTCCTTTTTTAATCCCTACATAAATGCATGCAAATTTCACTGGTGAAACACATTTAAATGCGAAATTCTCACATTGTACTAAACTATTAGATTATTCTGTATTTGATCTCTGTCTGGAGATAAGTTTGCTGTGGGTTTTCCAACATTTTTAATCAAGCTAGCTTTTTCAATTGCATTGTAATTAAGGGGGGGGGCGGTTCTTTCCCAGTTTGAAAAGTATTCTAACTATATTACAAGAATCCAGGCTACAAAGAGAACGCCAGAAATTCAGAAAGACACAGGAAATTTCAGAGAAAACTGGGTGACAATAAGCAAAATATTTTCCCACCAAATATGCCATTTATTGTCTCCCCTTTTCTGACAGGGATTTTAGACTCTTGCAATACAGAATTACATGATTTTTTTTAAAGTGAAATACATGATGCTTTCATGGTAAATATGTCAGGAGCAGCAGGTACAAGACAGTTTGGTACCTGGATATCATGGTCTGTTTTCAGTAGCAGGTGTTCCAGATCATGGGCCAATTAGACATGTCAAGGTGCAGAGAGGGCTGGCTGCTCCGAGGAGGGGTGAGCCCCAGGAAAGCCCAGCACAGGCAGTGCCCTCACCAACCAGCACACAAGCCCACCACATCTGAGCATGGCAGGCAGAGCTGAGTGCTGGTGACAGGGTCCATCAGTCATCCCAGGCACAGTATGGGGATGAATCAAGCACAAGGACCATCCAGGGAGTCTGGTCAGGAGCAAAAGGAGACAGGGCTGGACACAAGCTACGCTGTGGGTCCAAAGCCCATCTAGGAGACAGGCTAGCTCCAGCACAGGTCTCAGGTCCACCCAGGAGACAAGAGTGCAGGCCAGCACCCCTACAACATAGCTCAGACAAGGACCTCAGGCCCAGGACTAAGCTTAAATGGGGTTTCTGGGCCATAAGTGGGGTGAAGGTCCCAGGTGAGGCTGGTCAGGACAACTAAGGGCTGTTGATGCACACAGGGCAATGATACCAAAATGTCTGGGATTCCAATATAATCACAACAATTATTTGAGTTCTACTGGAGTTCTACACAAAAAAAAGACTAAATAAAATAGGTCCTCAAACATGCAGGGAGAGGTAAGAAATACTGTGCAGAAATTGCACAGTGCTCTCTGGTGGTGTAGTTTCAAAGTTCCCGCATACAAGGAAGGCAGCATCATCCAGCAAGTAGGTCAAAGGACTGGGTATATACCCAAAGCTCTCTCTGGTTCATAATGTGCTGTCGGACAAGAGTTTTTGTCTGTGTGCTCCATTATCCCAAACGTCAAATGGGGATAAAAAGTTGCATTGTGCTTGGAATTAGTATTGTATCACTGTAAATTATTAATAATATTGCTATAATTCATACTTGTAAGCTAAAGAGGATCCTTTCGTTTTGGTAAATTTGCTTAATGAGGCATATAGCTCTTCTTTTGCCAGTACGCTTTCAATCTCAAATCCCGTCAAGCAGGATTTATGTGCTTTTGTTTCTAGAACAAAATGAGAAATACAACACTACATGTTGTAGAACAATTCAGACAACTATTGTCTTGCTGTTTACATAGCTTAAGATACATGCTAGTTTAGTCATTATTCAAAGTAACGTTAAAAGTGAGAAAAATCAGTAATCCAAATTCTGTCTCAAAAATAATTAATTTCAGTGAGGCTTGCAGCTACTGTAATTAGGGCAAAAGTTTGTCCAAAATGATCAAATATTTAAGAGGAACTAAGTAACTGCTCCTGCTCTTTGTTTTCCTTGGGCTATGATGTAGACTCAGGGGAATCGCCTATGTCAGAGAATTATTTATATTGGGAATAAGAGGATTTTATAAGATTTAATTACAGTGGATTTCCCCCACATACTAGGAGCTACAGAATGCAAACTCAGTCATCTGCTTTTAAGCAGGATCATCATAGTTAGAGATAAAAAAGAACTAACAAATCATTGAGCCCATCCTCTTGTAAAGGCAGGCTACAGTTCTCTCATAGAGGACGTACAATGTGGATATTAAGCTTATACTCCACGGAACAGCAGCCAAAAATCCATTTAATAGAGATAGGCTGGCCCATGAAAAACAGATTGGATAGAATTTTGTGACATTCAGCTCTGTCATTCAGAACAAAAAGTTCTGATATTTTTAGTTATTAGCAGCGTCATTTTTAGGAATATTATTTTACAGTTTCCAAGCTTTGAAATGCTTCTCTCATGTAAGGCAACCTGTATGATAAAGAATCCAAGCCACACTGAAAATGCATAAAACCAACATGCCCACATTTTAATGTAAAAGGAAGGTGATTAACAAAATCTCAGCAATACTATCCATAAACATGGACTCACATGCTTTAAAATCTTGCCTGAAGCTATAGCTGATGGCATAAATATTCGGCAGGTAGTTGGTATGCTTCTCTGTGTTGCGCAGAAAATCTTCCATTTGACTGCAATGTATTCCCTAATCAAAGGGTTTGCATCTCATAATTGTCTCTCTCATGTGAGCAGCTTGCCATTAGTGATGATGATGATATAATTCATACAACTAACATCTGGGAATTACATTTGATGTTGTTATTGACAGAGCATTTAGAGGAGATGGCTTTGTCATTAGGCTTAGTGATTCCTGAAATAAAATCTGGAACAGTTTCAGGCTGTTAGGAGAATACGGGCTTTGTCTTGTTTGACTTTTTTTTTAAATCATACTGTGAATACATAAAATGTATTCACTTCTCTTATACAAGATGGCAGGCACCAGAGAGCCAAGAGCCTGAACACGATCGTTCTGTTATGGAGCAAAGAGGTCTGCATGTGGCCATCCCTCTATAGGAAGCACTGACTTGTGGCGCAAGGCTTGAACATTCACTGCACCGAGGTTTTTTTCCTGCTGAGCTTGTCTGCAAGTATATGTTCTCTTCCACAAAAGACTGCCACAGGGGTGATCATCTGGCAAATGCCCTACTTCCAAAGGACTGCCCCTTGACACAACAAGCTGCTGTCAGCACTTCTTGGGCAACTTATTGGGTCCACCGCTGCCCATCAGCAGCACGTATGCTAATTGCTCTTGAGTGAGTATCAGAAAAGTTTGCAAGCCAGTCCGCTGGCTCATAGCACATTAATACACTTATATGCAATCTCACCTATGCCCAAATCCTCAAATTGCAGGTTACAAACTAGTTTAGACAAGTTGCCTATTCTGTCTTGGAGATGTGCCTGACCAGGACCACAGATAATCAAGCAGAATTTGCAGATACATGCAGAAGCAAGATTGCACACATTTTGTGGAACCCTACAACTTTTGTGAACTGCTGAGTATGTGGGATTTGAGACACTATTAATTATATTCATGTACTAATAAAAGTCTCTTCAGCTAATGTCATTAATTAGCAGTGCCTTTGTGCTGTACCTCTTGCTCTCTATGTATTTAACACACAGTGTCATCTTCTCTCTGGTGATCATCTTGCTTCCAGTACAGCTTATGTGATGCTTTAATGAGTGCATCAGATACATATTGTGCTAATTAACACATGTAGTAAAGGGAAGAGAACTACATAAACCACTCTGAAGCAATGCTCTTAAATGCAACCGAAACTCCAGCCAGCTTAATAAACAAATTCTCAAATATAAACTCTTCCTTTAATTTTCAATTATACTTTTCAGAAACATTATTTATACCAAAATTTTTAATGCACATTTTCCAACTTTTTTGAAGAAAACCTGCAGGCTCTTTTTTTTTTCCCCTTTTGATTAACAATAAAAAAACCACAAAATGTTTTGTGCAAAGAGTTTTAATTTTAAAAGTCTGTTTTTCATTTATCTGATGTACTTTCAGGGAAAACTGACACAAATAAATTTGCAGACAGGGACCACCACCTGTGAAAAAATAGGAAGAAGTTGTAGGTATAGCTCTAGCCAGAGTTACAAATGAACATTTGCCTTTCAAAAATCCACAGTGAACAAATAAATGCATAAATAAGGTGAGATTAATTTATGGTTATAAGTTCTTCTTCTAGTGCCAAACTAAAATAGTTATTCTTCTTTGTTCTTCTAACAAGGCTTACTGGGAACACTTATTTTTGGAAAATTTGGTCAGGGAAGGCACAACCATACTACAAAAGGCTGACAAAGGTCTCAACTCTTCCCGGGCTCAGACATGAGCCAAAGGCAGCACCACTGTTTTATTCCAGGTCCCTGCATTTGTAGCTGGCAGAAGAAAACATACAAGGAGGGCACTAACAGCAGTGAAAAAGGCAATGTGAAAAACTAAGTGAAAAACTAAGCAATGCTTTACTTGTGCTCCAAAACATCCCTCTACACAAAAGGGTAAATAAGGACTCTGCAGACTTCCCCTTCTTACTGGGGGAATTTTCTGCCTTAAGCAACAATCTCATTATACATCATTCACTGCAGGGAAAACAAAGCGGCCCCTGGAAGTAGGAACAAATAAGAAACTTTCTGCTGGCCAGCCTAAGGACAACCTATGGGCCTTATTGCACAGGATCTCCCCTGCTCACAGACGCTATACAAATTCAATTACACTGCAGAGCGCTTTAGTCAAACTCCACAGTGCCTGGCTCAGATGATTAATTACTTCCATATTCTATTATAAAAACAGCCATACTGTAATGGGCCTGAAGCTAGCATGGATTCAGGGCTTCATTACATCTGGAACCTCTACATGTTTCTCTTAATTATCTTTGGTCCCTAAGAGAGGCTTAAGGCCTTTCTCATTTGCTCTCTCTCCCAGTATGACTGGCTTGATTCCCAAAGCAAAAGACTGAAATGGAATGGGAAGTCACAACAAGTAAACAAGCATTCTTCCAAATGCACAAACTTTTTTTTGGTGTTATTTTAGTGGTGTTAGAAGTGCCATATAAACAGCAGCAGCACAAACAGTATTGCAGACACCCATATATACGAACAGTATGCTTTGTTTGCTCTGGGAAGAGCAAAAGGTAGTCCCAGTCCTCCAGGCTACGCATCTGGTATACCACTGACGGTATACCTGAATTATCAGAAGCTGGTAATTCTGGCATCCAGAAATACATCTTTTAGGTACAGAACATTATGCATCAACTCACTCACTTCTTATATGTAAAAATGGGGCTCAATAACTGGATAAAAAGAACTTCCTCCACAACTTACAGAGCTGGTGGCACTCCTCTAAGTATGGTTACGAAAGACATATCTCCCAGATGTTGGGAACACTGAAATACAAGGGCAGAAAAGAAAGCGTATTAACTGTCCTGTCTTCACGTTTCAGTTTGAGTAACTAATTACATTGTTTATCCAGGGTGCTAGCACTGCTCATGGAAATGGCAGTCCCCCCAGTCATCTTCAGACTCTCTCTACACACACGATCCTGAACTCATAGGAAAGGACCCATTTATTTCAGTAGGCTTGAAATGTGTTTCTTGGATATCACCAAAAATACTACTGCGCCAGAGTTAATATTATTACCAGCACTCTGCACTGGTGACAGGAAAATCACATACTGCAATGTGCAGCTGATGCAGCTCAGGGAACGTGAGCTTAATATTAATTTTACACATTGTCTAGTATTCAGAAAATCAAAATACAAATTTGTAAAAGATCTTATTCAAATTTTCCCAGATCCTGAGATGGTCTAATTCACACCTGAAGTACTTGGACAGATGATGTTGAACATATGATGTTATGGTTCTAACCTGTGAGGAAACCCAGCTCTCACATGAACTAGGAGTAAACTTTTGCTAGACATGAACGCGTTGGACTGTTACCTTTGGCTCCAGTCATATCCCACAGCTATCACAGCCCATACTTTGCAATTGTTACAGATTATACACACTCTGCAAGCACAACAACTTCTTTTCTGGCAAGAAAAAGTTATTTCTATCCAGGCACCTCTATCGAGCAAACTCTGCTGCATCGGCTTAAGGCGCTGAACGGCGGTAAGCTGCTCCGGGCGAAACGAGCCTCCGCGCTGCGAGCAGCGAGCGNGAGCGCCGCCACCTCCGCAGAGCAAGGGGGTTTACCGGGAGTCACTCAGCCCCGCACACACCTGAAATTGTTCCTAGCTACGCCCTGGTTTCGTGCCGCCTCTGAGGACAGCTCTACGGGCTGCCTCCCACTGAGGGGGTTAGTTAAACACAC
>WAAD01008289.1:98003-168173 GCA_013389945.1 Fregata magnificens
GGGCAGGCTGCGGTCAGCAGGGTTTCTGTGCTGAGGCTCGGCCGTGGCCCCCGGGGCCTGACCTCCGGCGTAATCGTAAGTGCCGGCTCCCCGCTGCGCGCCTGCAGCTGGTCAGCTTTAGAAGAGGGGAGGGGTAGCAGGTACGAGAAAAAGAGGATGCTGCAGGCTAAAAAGGTCTTTTATCAGCAGCGATCTTTGAAATTAATATCACTGACGTTGTATTATGTTGGTTAATAACTCGGACGTAGTCAACTGCCATTAAAATTTGAACTTGCATAGAAGGTGGTAGTTAGAAGAAGCTGCTTGGTTATAGTATTATATTTACTGTGTTGGTCCAAGGTAGGCAAAACCATGTACTTTTTTTTTTTTTTCTTAAAAAAAAAAAAAAAGCGGAAGCTGTTTGCTTTTCCAGGATCTGATTTCGCTTGAAACCCTTCGTTCAGTAGAAGGATTACAAGCGAGGATTCGTGAGGATTACAGCCCTAAATAGAAACTGTAACAATATACACCTTCTGCTTTGAAAAAGTTGCAGACACAATGGCTTTCTGGTCTTTCAGCTGAGTGAAATTGTTGTGAGTATTGTAGTGGCTGATCATGTGTGTGAAAAGAACTCAAAGAGCTTTTCAGAACAAATTCTGAGTGTTATAATCATGGAAAAAATGTGCATGTGAAATGGGAGGAAAAATAGTTGTGTAATTTCCCATGCAGTTTGAGAGAAAGAAGTATGTACTGAAAACAAACCTTTCTAAGCTTGTGCTACTCTTTAGACTTGCAAAAGAAAATCTAGGACGGAAAGGTTTTGTGCTGCAATATTCTTGACATTGAATAGCAGTTTTGGAAAACAATAGCAACATAGACAGTCTTGTGTTTGTTTCCAGAGGGAAAGAAAGTACTGCTGTGCTGAGAACTAAACTGGTGAGGTAATATACAACTTGACCATTACAGCTTTTAAAAATAATTACCAAAAATGTATTATGGGCTAAAAAAAATTTGAATGAGTCTATTGAAATCTGTTCTCATTTAAGAAGTGATAGAAATAATGACAATTTCACTAGACAGGATACTCTTTAAATTCTATTCCAGCGCCTAATCAAGAGTATGTCTAATCAAGCATGCTGCATATCATTCAGACTGAATTAAACAGGAGCCTTTTCTTTCTCCCCCCCCNGGGGTGGGGTGAGGGGGAAATGTGTGCTTGATTTGTCCAGTACAGACAAACTTACTTACAATTATCCCAGATAATTTAGAAATTTTGCTTTCTTTATGCTAGTGACAGCCGTAAAAGCATTTCAGTTCATTTCTTTCAGTCATTGCAGGTAAAAATTATGTCAGTTCTTCTGTCTGTTCTGGGTTAACAGTCTATTTTGAGACTGTAGTCACGAGTTCATTAAAAAGGATAATGGGAATTTAAATCCTTCTTTATCCAGTCCTGGTGATGTTATTAGGCATTAAGCCTTCTTATGCGAATTTTCATGGAAAGTACATAGAAAGGAAAGTGTGTTTATTTCCCAGTTTATGGAGCATCAAAAACCTTGTTACCTAGAAATGAAAGAATAGTGGCAGAGCTCTTAAGTATCACATTATTGTAGTTATAGTAGGTTCTATCCACACTAATCAGAATTTAGCCTCCACTGTGTTTGAGTGCTCTGTAAACGTATCTATATAAAGAACAGTTGTGGCTGTCCTGAGTAACCTTTGGTGCAACTATGCAAAATGCAGCAGGTGATACAAAAAGGAAACTGAGGTAGGAGGATGAAAGACTAATAAAAAGTCACAGCTATTGTTTTCTAAAATCTGCTTACCTTACTGTTCAGAACCAATAAAAGTATAGGTCTTCTAATAAACCTGCCTATTGGCACCTGTAGAACTTAGTCTTTTCATTTTTCTCATGCAACCTTCTGAAATTTAAATCCCTTACACATCCTTCAGTTTCCTAACATATGTTCCACCCACATTTATTCAAACAGTTTATTTTAATTTGTTCTCTGAAATACTCTACTTCTTGCCTTTGTCCAAACTTTGCCTTTTAATTTATTTCTTTTCTATCAATAGTGGCTGCAGTCACCATTCCAAAGTTATTGTGTATTTCTGTCACCGAACGTCGTTCCCTAGCACAGATACGCAGTGCTTGATGGCAGAGAGGAACAGCAAGAAATCTTGTTACTGACTTTCAAGGAATTTTGATCATTTTGCACGTATCTCTCTATCGTTCCTGTTAACTGCAAGTTAAGTAATAGGCAGTCTTTAGTCTTTAAGATTTTGCCTTCATCTGTATGCAGCCCTCTTTCTAGGCTTGCACTCTGTGTGTGAGACTGCTAGGAGGAACCATCTCCTAGCTGCAGCCTAGACACTTTCTAAGGCAAGTGACACAATATATAGGTCTTTTATTGTGTCTCTTGACATGCAAGTTTAGCATGCAGTTTATTCCTTCTTTTTGCTCCGTTATGTCACTTGATGCATGGGGTTTCCTGTTCTGTGACCTGAGAAAGTTACAAGGTTTGGGTGGATCTTGCCAACCACTGTCTATCGGACACAGGACTAGTGTTTGGCCAAACTAGGGTATCACTTGGCTATGCTACTCTGATTTTATAGCAGTAGACTACATGCCAGCTCAACCATTCATCTTGCTGAACTCATGTGCAGTCATTCAGTTGGGAAGTTAACCTGTCGTGGCTTTCCTAAAGTTACAGTAAGTGTTCTATTTCTGGAGTTGTTGGAAATGGAAGCAAAAACTTCAGTATGTTATCAACACCTTAGTAAAAACTGAGGAACCGGCAAGTAAGGCAGGAGGTTTTTACTTAAACAAATTTTTCCACACTTTCCAAGGTTTGTGAGCTGTATGCATTCTGTTGTAGTCTTAAATGTTAGAAGTAACGTTTTGTGTTCATAGAGTATAAAACTTCCAGTTGATTTTGTTGTCTAGTGCCCTAAATATGTGAAGTAAAGGTGATCTTAAAGGTGCTATATTAAAAGTTGGTGTCTCTATTCACTTCTGTAGCAGTTATCACTGGGTAAAATGGAGCACTGTGGTACCTGCAGAGCACTTGCTGTGATTATTGCCAAACTACTAAGAGGCAAAGGAAGAGGCTAGACTTACGGTTTTGAGGCTTAAAACCATTTTTGTTCAAATTATGAAAGCCTGCAGAAAGTTATATGCTGTTATGGACTAATCCGTACATTTTCTGTCTAATATAGCTGTGAAGAAATACTGTAAAAACATGACTTCTCTAGTACCGTTCATAGTAACTTGTAAATAAATCCTTTTCTGAACTAAACCCATTCGCAGGAAATGGAATTCTTCTGTGTTGCTGCTACAAGTGTTGTTTAAACATTTTGGCTACAAATACATCATAACAAAATGGATATTAAATTTGGTATTCATTTTCTTCAAAACCTTCAGCCTTATGAAATGCATCTTTGAAGAAGATATCCAAGTAAATCTTTAAGCAGAACTGTGAAATTTCAGTTTTTAAACCTGCATATTGGTGTGTCTTCTTTCTTTATTACTAAAAAACCTGAAAGCTTTGTACTGGTACAGAGGTAATTATAATTGGGTATCTGAGAGGCAGAAGTGATCTTTATCCACAGAATGATGTGCTATGTTACTGGTGGTGTAATTTTCACTGTTCCTCTGACACTCTCCCTAGATCCTGGTCTGGAGATGGTGCCCAAGGAAGAAGAGACTACTTCTGTCTCTGTTCCAATTTTTGTTACTTTGCTGGGGTGAAGTTGGTTTTCAGGAATGCAAATTGTAATGGTGAATTTTAAGTTTGATGGGAACTGGACTGAGCCTGACAAATCAATTTGCAAAGGCCAGGGCTGTCAGATGAGAATCGCTTACCTTTATTACCGACCAGTTTAGATTTGAACAAATGACCTAGAGGTGAAAAGCTCAGTATTGCATTACCAATCCTCTGATCTATCCGTATGTTCTCTTGTTTAAAGTCCCTGTAGTCCTCTTAAACAGAACATGCAGTAAATATTGAGCATCGTTTGCACTTGTAAATACTAGAACAGTGTCCATTCCAATTGTCTGCTGTGCATGTGAGAACACTGAAGTCAAATATAGCAACAACTTCTTACACTCTCTGGCTTTTCATGAGAAACCCTCATACAAATCCAACCATATGGCAAAACCCAGCATTATCTTAAAACCATTAACGAAGAACCTATTGCTACCATTAACAGGAAAATGAATCCAGAGCTCTAAGTAGCATACTGGGAGTTATTAATAACCTCAGGCTGCTGCTAAGAAAATGAACTTAAATCAAATATCATTAGAAGCTGAGTCATCCCACCAACACTTCTGCATGTTGTATCCAGGTTTGTATTTGTCTATGGAAGCCTTTTCAGAGTATATTATGGTTATTACATGTCTAGTTCGTTTGTTCTTCATTGACTATCTTCCTTGTGCTTAATGCTGTAAAAAGCATAATGGAAAATTATTTCCATGGATTTCATAAAATAGATTCAACAAAATATTTGAAATATGCAGATAGAAGCACATAATCCATTTTCCATTCATTCTGAGGTAAGATGTTTCTAGGCAACCTACTTAACAGGAGGGGGTCAAGAAATGTAAATACTTGTCCAAGTTATTCTCAGTTTGTAAGGCTATTAAGTTACTGTCTGCAGGTCATAATTTCTGTGAGCTGCAGAAATAATAAAATTTACATTTGTATGTATTTGGATTGTCTTTTTATGTCCTTATCCCTTCTCCTCCAATCCTTAATCCCGTTGTCCTCCATAACACGGGACAGTGCTGTGGATAGTCTGGACTGATTGACCTGCTGCCAAATCAAATATGAGGTGAATTTTCCTACTTCCCCTGCACTAGAGGTGCAAATTGGGTCTTTTTCCTCTACCTGACCATCAATTTTCATGTAGTCTATAGGAACAATTATTCTTGAGATGTCTATTTTTTTAATTTCAAAATGTTGGAAATTGGCCAATTGAATCGAAAGGTGTTGGAAGAAAACTGCTTTTGGTCAGATGCTTCTGTGGGCAATAAAAATAATTTGCTGCCTAGTTACTAATGAAATGAGGCTTATGATCATGCTGTCTGATGTATCCTTGGTCCCATTTGTTTTCTCCCCATTTTTCAGTCAGAGCATCCCACTTAGAGCAGTATCTTCCTTTTTTGCATAGCATTTCTGGTATACAGGACGTGATTCGTATCTGTTTTGTCATTTTTTCCCACTCCTTTGATTGCACTGCACTCATTTCCCAGGGGTTCTGTCATTAAAAGCAAAATGTCTGAATCCTTGGGGTTTTTTTGAGAATTGGAGAAATCAGGTTTTTAAAACTCGTAGATATAAATTGTCTAAGTTTCCTTCTTTTGAACATCTTTCCAAGGCTGAAATGATGCTATTTTATGTTGCAGGTAAGACTTCACTGAATTGGGGTTGGCTCTAAAAGTGTGACAGGACATGAACCCTGGTGATCTTTTGCTTAATTATTTGCAATAGGCCCTGGCTTGTTACGTTCTGCCATAATTGATTTGATGTGTGGATTTGGTCAAGCTTGCAGTCCTTGAATTTGAAAGCTATCATCGTCTTTTACAGCTCCGAAAATTCAGACAGCTAAAGCTCAGCTGCTTTCCCATCCGGTTTAAATCAGAACAGTGAATGTGGGTTTATTGTAGACATCTGTTTTTAAAATGTAGTCAAGCTTACAAAATGGTATAAACACTGCTTGACACAAAGGTAGGGATTTATGAGTATATACACTGCAAAGAAGCAGTAAAGGCAGAAGCAGGTAGGATGAACTGTAATAAATAATGATCACATATTAGTGTCTTGTCTAGAATTCTTTTTTATGGTATGGTTTGGCTTACCAAAGTTTATACAGAAGTACACACTGTANACACTCTTGAGTGAAGACCAGCTAGCCTGTTCATTTCTAATACTTGGTAAAATGTAAATCAGTATTTGTAGTAGATAATGTTTGGTGCATGTAATTCTTATGTTTTTATTTAATAAATCACATACCATTTTTTTTACATTTTGACTTTTGAAAATAATGAATGGGCTAAAAATATGTAAGAGTGATTCAGACGTGGGAGACTGTTTGAAGAGGAGGAATCTTCTGTAAGTATTTCCACAAAATGTTAAAATAAATGTATTCTGGGAATCAGTAAAGTGTGTCACAAAGCAGAGGATAGCAAAAGATTTTCTGATCCTCCAGCTGGTATTCCCAGTAGAATGAACTTATAAATGGATCAATAAACAACAGCTAATGCATCTCAGCACATCGGTACATGAGCTGTATTGTGACATGGAAACAGGTTAATGTCCTCACTAGGTCTGCATGTTATTCAAGAAAATAGGTCATGGTGGGGGAAAGGGAGAGAAAACAAACAAACAAAATAGTGTTGATTATATACTCTGCCTGTTCCCTAAAACTTTTCCATTATACTGTACCTGAGGCATGCTAATAAATAGAGAGCAAATCTTCATAAAACTTGTGATTAGTAAACTGCAGCATTCTCTGTGATGTCTGTTATGGACATTGTTATGCACAACAAATCTATGCAGTACTTATATTGTAATAGATGATATCTGGGGAGTTTATGTAAATACTTTTGAAGTATGTTAAAAAAGGCATTGCCAACAAAAACTTTAGGATCCTTTGATTATGGATGCTTGATAGATTTTAAATATAGATTTATTTTTCTCAAAGAGAACCGGGAAAGAATGCTGCAGTGTGATCTTGGCACTGCTGCAGGATGAACAACAGTTTTCATTGAAAGTGCTGTTTTTAAGGTGCTCCTAATTTGTTTAAATTCTTGAAGCTAGACAGCTTCCACAAATTTTTCGGGGAAGCTTTTTAAAACATAATTTTAGACATTTCTCTTAAAATGCATTGTTTTAGGAAAGAACGGGCAAGGAGAGAATAAAACTTTCCTTTTAGCAAAAAGGTATTTATCTTCTCCTTTTGGATAGCTCAGTTTAAGACTGTAGGTTTCAAATGGAAATAGCCATCTTTTGAGAAGAAATACCTTCTGTCATGCAAATGTATTTTCTTAAAGGGCTCTTGCTTTTTGGGAGAGATAGAAAGGTAGTTTAATTTAGTAATGTATTTCTTCAGTCAGTCCATTTACTGTTGTTAATAATTATAGCATTCATATTCAGCAGTATAATTATCACATAAATTAAGCTATTTACCAGTTCTCCATTGTGTTTTTCTCTGTTCACTTTTTGCTTGTGATGGGTTCTCCTCTGCCTGTTAGTCTGTTATCACAGCTGCAGCCTGGAAAGGTACCTGGGCAATTCCACTGTATTCGATTCTTGCTTTGGTAGGAACCAGCAGTGTTCACAGACAGAAAACGGTGGAGTCTTTGTCATTTCTCCCAGAACAGAGAGCTTCTCAGGATTAAGGATAAAGACTGACATTTTCAAGTTGAAGTTGCTTTTTCTGACTGTAGCTCTGGGAATGTTTCTAGGCAGAAGGAGCAGTGCTAGCAAGATCGTATTTTTCAGGATTATTCTGCAAAGGAATATGTGAGGTTTTGGGAGAGAAAGCGTGGAAAATGCATGACTGTTGCAGTGTCATGCCCAACTGAATTGCTTAATTCTGCTGTGAAAAATATTACTTCAAGTATCAATTACAAAATTATATCACTTTTTTCCTCTGATAAGGAGTGTATGTACTGTTTGTACAGGAGTTAGGATTGATATGTCATTTATCAATAAATTTTAATCTTTGAGATATTTTATCTCATGTATGCATAGTAAATTAAAAATATATAAAATTGTTTAAACACAAATCCAAAGCCTAAAATAAGATTTCTAATTAATCCTAAACTCTTTAAACATCTTTGGATGGTTTTTTATTTGGATTTTCACAGCAGAAAACATTAAATACTAATTTGTTTTAGTATTGTTTTACTTCACATTTAGCTGTCTCTGGCAGGTCTGAAAATGGTTATGCTAGCTGTAATGCTTCTTTCCTCATGTCTCTACCCCCCCACTTTATTTTGATGGTATCAATAAAAAAAGTACAATACTCCAGGTTGTTCATGGGCTTCCCTTCCTCTTCTTATTCCAGCTTGTGTGGAGTTCATTTGAGTAATGACATGAATGCTAAATGCCAGGGCCCGTATTGTTATCCAAAGATGTGAACGAATTACGATATTTATTTTGTCTGTAATTGCGAATGGCCTTGAGTATTAATAACACTCAAATTTCGATACTTACTTCAATAAAACAATGGAAATGCTGTTCTTGAGGTGAACTCTGAGAATTTTCAGTGGTAATTCCTTGGTTTCTACATACTAAATTTTCAGTACTTCTGTGTGATGCCGGCCTACTGACCTGATAGGGGAATGCCAATAGGTCTCTGTTTTATATAGGACATAACGTCTTCATTTGTCTAGTCATACTAATGTCCTCATTTGTTTTGTGAAAATCACTCATAAATAAGCAGTAGGAACTTTCATCAGGAAGCATGTGAAGTGTGTTACAAATTTATGGACATAAATTAAAACAAGAGGTTTCAGCTGGTAAGGAAGACTTTTTTCCCCTCCATTAGGGCAGTCATGCATTTGAATGAGAGGCTGTACAGTCTTCATCCTTAGGGGGTTTCAAGACCCAACTGGATAAAGCCCAGAGCAACCTGATCTGACCTCTTGGTCATGCTTTCAGCATGAGGTTAGACTAGAGACCTCTTCAGGGTTTTTTTTCCTAGCCTCAGTTATTCTGTGATTCTGATTTACTTGTTGATCACACTCTTCCTCTTCAGCATTCTTTGTTCTTAACTGCATGAGCTGATCATTTGGAGTGCTCAGTAAATTCCTTCAGTAAGAATGGCATCACATGAGACTGAAGAATTAGAGGCACCAGGTCAGGAAGAAAAGGAGTGCAGAGAAATTGCTGTCCAACTGTCCTGAGAAGTGGCTGAGGCCATGGACAGATTAACTCCTGCTTTGAAGAGTATTTCTGTGAAGAGTTAGTATAGATCAAGCAATTTTCCTAAGAGGACTTTAAGAAAATATGGAATTCTATGTTCTAAATTTTAATAAATTATGGAGGAACTTGACTAAGGAAACATTCATTTTTGTACAAGAAATAGAGGACTGTGACACATAAAATATTCAGAACAAATTCTAGTTGTTGGTAGGATATAACATAACTTAGATGTAATGCACAGAAGAAGAATTAAAGCAAGGGAGCCAGCACACTCCTTCTCCTAGTAAAACTGAGACAAAACTTCAGACCTACCAGAGGAGTTAGCATGGCTTTTAAGCAGGAAGTCGCCAAGGCGCTGTATAATGTGACTGTTGCTGAGCTTGTTGCTTCAACTAAACTTTTTTCTCTTCTTTTTTTTTTTTTTGTTACTGATATAAACAGAGACAGAAAGAGGCCAAAAATAAATTTTGTTTAATTGCAGTCAGCTGTTAAGCAGACTGAACTGCATAAATGTTTTTAGAAGAATAGCGTTGTCAGTTACTTTTCATTCTTTTAGAAGAAAGAAAAGATGCATTTAGAGTAAAAAAAAAAAAATCTCTTCAGAATAATTTTTTGAGACTGTATAAAAAAAATCCTTTTGTCTTCAGAGTCAGTTATGTCATGAGAAATGAAAAATTATAGAAACTATCATAATTTATGCCTCTATAGTATAATTAGTATAGTTTTATGAAGAGTTTAAGACCTGCTTAAAGTTACAGTGGGGAGGAAGAAATCTTTTTTCTCTGTCTAGTAGTAATATTTTCCTGATGAAACTGGTCCTAGACTTAAGTGAGGTCAGTTCTGTTTTAGATAGCCGTTTTACATTTCAGTGTTATCCTTTGGTGTTGGAGGAAGATCAAATAGTTGATTTTCATTTACCTATTTTTAAGGAGAGCTCCAGGTTCAGGGCCTGCCTGCTGCAGCAGAGCTGCTGGTGCTGCGTAGTGGTATTCTGCATGGGCGCTTCAGTTTGCCAAATTACTTTGATATGAGGTAGGTGCTGGCGATGCTTTCTAGTGTGAATGTCGAAGTGAGATCCAGCTGCTTGTTTTGGACTGCACACGGTAAAAACTGAAAAGCAGTTCAAGAAATAGCTTGCCCCTCACTTTCCCTCACAATGATCTTATATGTATCCTCCCCCACGATGACTGTAGGCAATAAATAGAATTTTAGCACATAAATTAATGTTTGAATTTTCCTTCCTCTGCCCATTCTGATTGTTTAGGGGTGTAGTCATGCAGTTTTAATTCTGCCAACATTCTTTGTTCTTAAAAAAACAAAACAAAAAACCTAACAACTACTGAATACAGAGGAAAGTGGTGTCAAATGAAATTAAGGGTCTTCGATTCCCCCTGTTTTTATGAGTATTAACCTGTTTGGTTAGTGTGGGTTCTTTAATTTGTTTATTTTTCTTTTGTCAGAGTGGGGAGAAGTTGCCTTAGCAGCTTACCAAAGGAATTTCCATTGACTGATAATATTATCACATTAATGAGAAGCAGTGATGATGATTTTGACTCTCTCAAGGACTGGTGGAGGCCAACTTGGGGCTGTTCTAAAGAGGTTGTGGAAAAACTCTTGATCTTCAGGAAGGTGATAAACCCTCAGTCCCTTTTAATGAAAGCCTAGATTTTCCTTATCATCCATAGGTGCCATAGCTCAGGACAGCATGAAGGCTCTTGGTTACTAGTTCTGTCTTTAATAGTGCTGTCCTTAATCCTTCATCTCACAAGCAGTTTACCTCCTTGGAAGGAAAAGTAGTAGTAGCACAATGTACTCCTTGAACAAAAAGTATGGTTGCAACAGTAGCTGATATGTAGGACTTTCCATTACTCCACAGAGGATTTATCTTCTGTCCATGCACTTCTGGAAGACCATTCTTTGTGGTTTTCCAATCAGCTTTCACAGAGGATTTTATTATTGATCTTGCAAAAACATAGTAATACTAGTGGAGCGCTACACATATCAGCCTAGACAAAGCTAATCACTTGAATACTGGCTTTTGAAACATGGACACTTGTAACTTTCTATATTAGTAGGAACTTCCTGGAAAAGCTAATGGTCAAGCAGGTGTATGTGTCAATTTTTCTTCTTTTGTCTGGGTTTTACAAAATAAATGACACACCTGCAAAGTCTAATTACTTAATAGTTCCTCAAGTGTTCAGCACTATTTGCAGGCTATAATTATCCAAATGACTTTAGAGAGGGAAAACAATATTCTTTTGCCTCAATAGCATTCACTTAAATGTCTTGATTTCTGTATCTGGGGGCAGAGGGGGGAGCATGTGTATGTGTTTGCCTGTCATCTGCATATTCCTTGGGAAATGCAATGCCAAATCCAGTGCCTTCCTCTAAGCTTACTTGGACTTAATGTCACAACTTGTTTATCTTCTTGCCCTGTTGGCAGATTGAGATCTTTGAAATCACGGTTTTGAAAATCGGAAGTTGGAATAAGAAAACTATCTTTGCCAAAAATCCATTTGACATTTTTATAAAGAAAACTATCCTCCTGGAGGAAATACTGGCATCTTTGTTTCGAGGCAAAATTGCTTTGGAGATTCTTTAGTCATTAGGGAAACTTTTCCTCTGTTGCACTAGGATTTTATCAATGTATACTGGTACTGGAGAAATCATTTGGAATTTAGGCTAGGATAATGTAGAGCAACATTTGTCTTCCTTTTAATAATGTCTGTTCTCCTGCTTCTACAACTGGAGTAACCTCTCTCTTGCAGACAGAAGTTTCTCCCAGGAGAGAATGTCTGCGACTTCGGTGGCTGTTGCTGCCTTAGGCAGCAACCCAGGATTGGAAATACAGATGTTTTTACAGGTGGAATCAGTCCTGTTTTCTTATGCTGCTTAAATTTCAGCATTGTGAATCTTTTATTCCCATTGAATGAAATAACAGGAAGATATGTTTGCTGGTGCCTTCAGATTTCTGGATGAAGCCGGATGCCAGCGCTGAAAGCTTTGTGTTATGAATGACACAGGTTTTATATGTCACTTGACTGCATATTTAGTTATGTTTTGATCAGAAATATAACTCTACCTAGTAGAAAAGATAATCAGGGAGAATTTCTAGGCAAAGTATTAGCATGCATTTTTGAAATGGTGTAAATTTGCAAGATGTACTAATAAAAAGCACAATATCTATTATGTAAGTAATTGGGAAGTAAATTGATGTACCTTGCATGTTTACACTTTATGCAAGATCTGCCTCTTTGATAAAGTACAATGACATAGCTAGCTTAGCTCTTTCAGATCCTTTGCAGTAAGGAGAAGAAAAATACAGAGGAAAATATAGAAGAACGTGAGTTTGGTGTTTTGGTTTCAAACATTTGTGAGCCTTAGTACTGAGTTGGCTCATCACATTTGGTCTTCCTGGCCTTCTCAGTGAAAAAAGTGAGAGCTACCATGCTGAGTTAGATCGAGAATCTGCTCAGCCCAGTTTCTTATTCTGGTGGTAATTGGTAAGGGGGTGCTCTGTTTGGCATTCTCCTCCAGCTCACACATTTTCCATTTCTGAATCTTTTAAGTTTTGCCACCCCATTATTTTCATTGGTTGCTCCCCATAATCACTTGGTTTTTCAGCTTTATGGGGTTCTGTCCTCCTCACCCTCAATTTTATGGCAGGGTTGTAGGTGATTATTCTTTTAGTTTACGCTTATATCTGTTGCTACCAGGGTTCATATATTTGGACTTAATATCATACTTCCTTTATTGTCTTTCTGTGTTGGTAGACTGGTAGTTGACAATGGGGAGAATGGTTAATAAAGGAAGGAACTTTGCTTGGTGCCCCTCTCTGGTTGCCTCATTTAAAATCTGTTCTTCAAGTCGACTTTTTATTCTTTGCCCCCAATGATCAATTGGTAATTAGTTGTCTTTGTTTTTATGGCTTTTTGTTTGTTTGGTGGTAGTTTTTTGTTATGTGGTCTTTTTGTTTGGTGTGGGGTTTGGGTGGGGGTTTTTTATTTTTATTTGTTTTGGCTTTTTTTTTTTAGGAAGGGCTTTTGGCTAGGGTTACATCATTTCTATTGGTTAAGCAGTGTCAACTGCAGCCTAAAGAAAATGCATAGAGAAAGATTATGAAAAAACAAGGCATGTCTAAGATGTGCCTTCCCTTGTTTGTTTTTTATCTTTCCGACTGTCAGTAGTTTAGGGGTATTCTGAACTGGATCTAGCTAATAATCTGTAATTGCCTCTGATTGACAGTCTAGTCTTTTTGAATCAAATTGTATTTTGACATAGACAACATTGTGTGGTAGGGAATTCCACAATTTATGTGATGTATAGTAAATTTGTATCTCTGTTTTTAAACCTGTTACCTCATAATTTCTTTGCTTTCCAGATTATAGTATTGTGAAATAATGCATAATCACTTGTGATATAAATACCTGTATTGCAGTCCCCTTGTTCCCTTCCTAACTATCTCCTCTTCTTGTCTTCTATTGCTGTTCTACCTTAATATTTCAGGGATGTGGTGGCAGGAATTATATATGAGTTAAGCTTTAGAAGCACAATGGATTTATGCATATAATACCTGTTAATTTTACGTGCCCCAGGAAGATCTCAGTGAAGTCTGTGTACAGGACCATGTGGTCTACAGTCCTTGATACACAAACATTTTTAGCACTTTTATCCAAAGTGTTTGACTGCAGCTTTGCTCTTTGTGGGGGAGGTTAGCCTTTGCTGGGAGTATATTTGTGTTTAATGATCCCATTGTGTTCTGTGCAATTGCACAGATTTCTAGGTTGCTTGTGGAAGGTGTTTTTAGTGAGACAGTATGTTGTCTAACTTCTTCTGTCTTTGCCCTGGCTCTAGATTAATTCTTGCTGTGCCCAATTAAGCAGAGAGATCACTTCTGCAGACACAGATGTTTGTTAAGGTTGTCAAAAGTTCCATGTACTCAGTAAAATGTAAGCACATTTTTAAACGGAGCTATGGACATGATGTCATTTTTTAAAATGTAATCAATTTAAACTTTGCAGTTTCAAAGTAGCCAATTTTTAAGTTGCAAAGCTGTTGACCCATCAAAGTGGAAGTAAATATAAAGGAGAGCAGGCTGGCAGGCTCAGTTTATTGGTAAATACTTAAAGGAATATGCACAACTTTTTTGCTTCAGTAATGTCTTTAGGTTTAGCTTATCCATTCAAATAGTAACCACTGGTGGGTTGATACTATGGAAAAGATGATAGCACTTAAACTTTTAGAGAAATGAGAACTGGGCCACTACAGCATTAGTTTCCACTGGGTATTTGTTAGATCAGCCTTCCCTGTCAAATTGGATATAGTTGCTACCCAGGCTTAAATGTGTTGGAATCAGGGTCAGCTGCTCTATATGGCACCACTCCCTTGCTTCTTGTGATGGGTGTCCAGAAACAAGGCTTCCTCTGACAAGCAAGGGGCTGAGGATTTATTTCTTGTCTTTGCTACGTAAGCAGGCAGTATTCCTTTTACTGTTTGAAATTTCAAATTAATCTAGGTGAACTCAGTTTTCAGCATGTTTTTAACTTTTTTTTTTTTACCAGAATTCTGTTTGGAGTCTTTCAGTCCAGAGATTTCAACAAATTTACTTTGGCATGGTATAATCAGTAGCCAGAATGGATGGGCACAGAGGCTTGGCTTGTCGGAGGATGTTAGCGTAGAACTGGGAATAGAATTTGGGTGTTCTGGCTGTTCCAGTGCTGTCACATCCCCAGTTCAGTGAGAAGAGGAACCAGATCTTGTGCTGTCTGTCTTCTTACAGAAATAGGTCTAAAACCTGTTTAAGTTCGGGGGGGGGAGTTCTTGGAGGATATGCAAAGTAGCATAAGGAAACTACATTACAATGAATTCTTATAAGTTAGCAGATGATTTTGCTAATGTAACTTGCGTGCAATATCTATACACAAGAGAGAGAAATGAGATTCAATTCAGAAGCTCACCTGCATAGTTCAGTCCTCTGGACATAGATTAATCAGCAGTAATTAGTTCCTGTTATGGGTCCTAACCATATAGACAGGATGCAACTGAGCTTGCAGCTAAAACTAAGCATAAACAAGCATTGTGAATACAGGCTGTACTAACCATTCAAATTCTGTTAGAGAATTGTTAAACTAAATATGTATTTGGATTGAATTCCAGTGTGGTTGTGAATAGAGCATAGAAGCTGATCGTGTAGCAGATAGTGAACTAGATATGAGAAAGTTCTTACTTCTTTCCAAATTTAAAGGTAATATTAGGAGCCTGCATCAATGTCATTTTTTGTATCGATGGAAATAGCTGTGACATACGAAGCAGCAGTGCAAATCACGTCTGCTACCATCTTAACTTTCCTAAACACATTAACTTCTTGAGCTCTGAGTTGAAATGATTATGTTGCGGGAGCTGTAGCAATTAATCTACTTCATGTGAAAGAAAATCAAACACAGTTGTTGTTTAATGTCTCTTTCAAACATTCTGAATGCCAGCCCACTTCAAATTGGCCAGTTAAATGCTATCTAATAGTGATTAGTATTAGTGTTCAATATTGCTAAAAGGATCAATAAAAAGAACAATAACATTTGTAACGTTCTTACTAGTTTCCAAAACATTAATCTTTTTTAAAGTGTGCCTATAGCAAAAAGCAAACAACCTCCAAAATCCCACCAGTTGAAGCCTGAATATTTGTCCTTCTAAATTACTTTGCCTCATCAGGAAAAATGTGGTAAGCTGTAAATTTGTGACTGAGCAGTTGCAACATAAATTTTCTTTTGTTAGTATATTGTCTGAGATTTCCCTTGAGTGTATATAGTTAATTCACTAGTGGTTTATACTAACATGTTTTGCTTCTCAGGGTAATTGGACTAGAAGTGCATTAGTTAATGCAGTTCAGCTGATGGTCGGTATCTTAAGTCATGATGAATTAGTGTTTTAGCCTCCTCCTGTGGTGGACAAAGCAGGGTATGTCTGGAATAGTTCTTTTTTTTTTTTTTTTTTTTCCTTCAAAAACATTAGTATTTGTACTGTTAACTAGATAATGTCAGATACTCCCCAAAAGCTAAGTATTAATTTACCATCTTAACCTACACAAGTAGTATTTTCATTCTGTTTCTTCTAATGTTAAACTTGTTAGATTTTTGCTCTGCTATTTATAAAATATTGTCATAAAAATTATGCAGTGTGTCAGATGAAATTTGGATAATCTTAGGGGAACTAATTAAAGATACTTTTGCATACATCATACAAAGATACTAACTATCCATTTTTATTAGTTTACAACTATATTACAGTATCCTACTTCTTTTGGTCTCTGGTATTTATGGCAAGATGAAATTTTTCAATAAAGGGAAGGGCTAGAAGGCTATGAGTATGCTTAGTGTATGCAGAAGATAATGAACAGTTTTCAGTTTTATGTAATTGTTGTATAATTCTTGTGAAAAGGAAATAAACAATTTGGGTGCATGCTGAATAGCCTACAATACACTTAAGAAAACTTAGGTATTAGTTACCTGGCAAAAATCAGCAGAGCTGCAGTACAGCTGCTGATGTCTTTAAACTTTTTTCTTCCTGGTTTTTGTTGCTATTTTAAAATAATGAAATCAAACATTTACAACTTAAACTGCCACATATGCATGTACTATAATAAGAGTCTGTTACTATGTAGTTTAATTTTGGGTAATGAGAGCAAGTAGCTAACATTTTTAAATGTAATGGTGCAACACCGTAGGAATGTACAGAAGGGTGGCTAGTTTTGTGCACTGTGCTATCAGAGCAAATACACTGCGAGAGGCAGAGTATCTGCAGGATCATCTGTGTCAGGCTTAATCCCATTTTTTATCTGCAATCCCTTACTCAATATATGTGCATGAGTATGTGAACAAAGTATGCACCCCCCACCCCCCCACCCCGAGCTCTATCTGCCTAGCTGGGTGTACAGAGACAGATTTGACACAGAAGTGACACTAATATGCTGCAAACGATCTGCTAATTGGTCTTCCCCGAGCTGGTGTGATTACGAGTCTGGGTTGCAGAGCTCCGGTTCTGTTCGTGTCACTGTCTCATTGCGGATCTCCTCCATATTGCTGTTGAACTAGAAATGGCCACCCTATTTAGAAATACCCTATCCTTCTCCTGGGGCCTTGTCTTGACCTTTCCGGGAGGGCTGCACAGCCTGCAGGCAGCACTGGAGCACCACTGCCCGCTGAGGTGCCCTCACCACAGTGTGCTTCTAGCTGCCGATATATCCATGGCTCTGTAATGCGGGGTTTTTGATAGGCAGTGCAATTTTGTAAGATGTACTTGAAGTAAGTACTATGAAAATATCCTCAAAACATTAGCAGGAGTATAAGTGAGCAGCAGTTAGCACAAGAAGAAAATAAAAAGCACAGAGGACATGTAAGCTGGATGGCAAATCTGAAGCAAGCCTTTTGCATACTTTTTAGTTCTTGGGTAGGTTATTTATTAGACTAGATCTGATGAAATTCATCCTTTGACATGTTAGAGAAAAGAAAAAGGTGACCAAAGCTATCTCAGTACCAGTAGCTGCTATTTGAGATGCTGAAAGACTTGAAAATGAAAAGGAGAGGTGGAGGGAAAGGAGTCAGGAAATTATAGACTATTCCTCTCATCTTTGATGTTTTGAACAAATTCTTGCACAAAGTATAAGCCTCTGGGAGACAACAAGAACATGAGTCACAACCACCACGAATTTAGGAAAAGTAAATAGTTATGCCAGTTTAATTTTCTTCTGTAACGTGACAATAAGGCCTGTGAATTGACAAGAAAAGTGTGAATGTTAATATTTTCATGTTAGTGAGCCCTTTGGCACTGCTTCATGTGATAATCTTACAAACAAGTGAAGAAATGTGGCCCGAAAGAAACTGTTGTAGAGTAGGAGCAAGACTCGTTGGATGACTGTGCTTAGTGGGTGGTTATTAGTGATTGTCTGTCAAAATGAAATGGTGGTATTGAATGTAGATCTGCCACGGTCTGTTGGGTCTGTACTCATTCTGCTTCACTTCAATCTTTTCGTTAATGACCTTGATGATAGAATAGAGAGTGTGCTTAAAAAATTGATTCACTAAAAATGCCCCCCAAATTTGGAGGGAATGTATATACGTAGGACACAAGGTTAAGAGCACAAAATTATTTTGAGAAAATTGAGAAAATCTTAGGAGATAAAAAGGGACAGATTGAAGTTCTACACTTAACAGAAATCACGAAATACACAAATACAGGGTAGGGAACAAGTAATTAGGTGACAATTCTCCAGAATTCCTGACATTGTAAAAGGGGCAAACGTTATATCAGGAGGGATAAAAATACGAGTATAGGCTGTAAAACAGACAATCTTCTTTTATCTTCTGGTTAGGGCAAATGCCCCAAGAAAATACAGGTCAGCTGAACAGGGGCTGGGAGAAGAGTAATCAAATAATTTGAGGTCTACAAAACAGGGCCTAATAGGAAAGACTGAAATAATTTGAATTGGGGAGAGGAGGGAGCATGCAAGCTCCAAAAAGAGAACTGGAAGGCACAATTTTTTGCATGTGTGTATGTAGTAGGCTATTTCAAGAAGGTAGGAAGTTGTCAAGTGTAAGGCCCATCCACAACAGTTAGGGCAAGGCAAGTAATCTTAAATTGTTGCAAAAAATGCAGATTAGGTCTTGGACCAGGAACGAAGGACCAGTTGTTTCTCATAAGGCATTTTCTTTATTTAGCTGTATTTTGAATAACAGCATTATTTTAAGACTGATGAACAGTACGTATAGACTTTTTGGAATGTTACTGATTAAAAATGAACAGTTGGTACATGGAGACAATTTACCCTGAGACAGTATCCACTAGACAAAATGATGATGCAGACAGCCTCCATATTGCCAGTCCTTCCACTTCTAATGTCCTCTAACTCAGCAGCCTTCATCTGGTTTTTCTTGGTACCTCACTACATAAGTACTAGGTATACCATACAAGATTTTCAGCTCGCTTTTCCTACTTTATGCCTTTGACAGGCCTGTCAATAGTCAACTTTTATTTCTTTCTCATTTTCATAATGACCTCAGTTGTCAGTCCAGCACTTTGGGGACTCAACATATTATTTTCTTAAGAAAACAAGGAGTGTACTGTAGGTAATTGTTTTGTTTATAAAATCTTTCCCAATTTCCATTGTGTATTTCTCCACTGAGAAATGAGTGTAGCCTCAGTTACCTGAGGCTGTAACATGTGTTGTTAGTATACTTCGAGTCTCTATTTGCATTGTTATACCCTAGAACACGTCTTTCATCATTGCAGTTGGAAATTATCTTGCTTAGCAATTTTAGTTTCTATTTTTCAAAGAGAAATAAGTGATTGCATGAGTCAAAGCCAACAGTCTGTGTACAGCGTAGCCAGCCAAACCTGAATTCTGCGCCTGAGAGTGGAATTTGTCACAGCTTCAAGCACTTTTTAATGGGGCTTTTTGTTTAAGTAAATGTGAAGGAAATTCCATCATTTCAGTATTCCTTCTTTCTAATAGCTTATTGTGAGCTGCTTCCAATTTACATTTTTGCCTTCTTTTTTTCCTTTTCTTTCTTTCTTTATATATTTATTACTTCTTTGCCATTTTGAGATGTTTATATGAGGGAACCTGTTCTGACAGCTGGACAAGAGGTGGTGAGAAGCCTTTGAATGCAGAGCAGATGTCTGATGTAGAAACTTCAGGAGTCCAACATCCTGCAGGAAAACATTCTGGAACTTTTAAGAGGTGGAGTTTTTTTGCATATCACAGAAAGGATCAGGGTGATTTGAAAGATATGTTTGTTATTGGTGTGGATGTGAGGGGACGATTTGAACTCCCTCTTCTGCTAGATCACTGGTTGCTCTTATCATGCTATTTTGTTTCTCGATCCCACAGTGAATTTGGGCTAAATTCTGTAAATTCTAATGTTTTTCCTTCATCATGTACCTTGCTTTCCTAGCTGGACGGTCACGTTCATATTATCTGCAAGGGAAGTTGTTGCTGATGTTGATTACTTAAATATTGATTGTTAGCTTTCAAACTTCCAGACAAATATACGTCGGAGAGCTCACAGGTTTGTGCTTGTTCAGGCACTGGTCATATTTAAATGGTATTCTTTTTAACCATCAGAGCCAGAAATTCTTGCTTTTAAATTGAAAATTTAGAGCTAGCTGTATGAATCTAGCAGGTGATTAGAGATATTTGGAATAAATAGGAGGACCCTTACTGTGATGGAATGCAAAGTAACACAGTTTATTGCTGATGAATACTCGGTGATAAAATAATCTTTGAAAAATATGCCAAAAATGCTAAGTCTCTGAGAGAATGCCAATAGCATGTGCCACTGGAATTGGAAGGATGAGACTACTATGTAGGAGGAATGTATAATAAAGACATACCATAGTACAGAAGTTGCAAGGTGTTGCAACCTCATCAACCAGCTCTAGGCGGTATTGATGCTTCTGCGTATACGAGGCAAAAACAGCATTTGGTGCAATTCAGATGATCTAGTTGAGAATGCCTGGGGTTTGGGAGTGCTGCGATGCTGCCGAGCTGAGTGCTGAGCTTGTGCCAGCCCTCCAGGTTAGGGCGATAGAGCTGCTTTTCCCCTGCGTGGCTGGGTAGCAATGAAATTTACAGCAGCAGAGGGCTCTCGGTCAACGGATAATTTCATGTTGTATCTTATCTATTGTTTTTGAAAGCCAGATCAGAAAACTCATGGGTTTATTTTTTCTTAAAGAGCTGGAATGTGGATGGCTTAAATAATTAAGTTTTTTACAGAATTGGACTTCTACCTTGCTTAGCTGCACTTAAAAATCTACTGAGGAAGCACAGACCGCCTGTTTTATTGTTCATGGTGCATCATGTTGCACTTTCTGTGCTTGACTTAATGAAGATAATAATTAACTTACTCTTGACCAGCAAAAGTTACTTTTGTCTTGCTTTATTCGGTAAAGGAAGGATGCCTCTCACCATGGAATGCTGGATTAGGCTGTTGGATGTCCTTTTAAAGTACCTAGTATTTGTCTGTCTCTGTAGAATTGCAACATTAAGATACATAACAGGAGCTTTGTTTATAAGTGTAAGTTAAAGTGTGGTGCTATGAAGAATCTGTTAGTAGAATTACAATCCAAACTTGCAATTTGGTGATGTCTCAAAAAGTCTAAAGTTTGAGTAGTAGGTTTCAGTTCTGAAGGAAGTGGAGGAAGGTGCATTCTTAACACAGCACTGGGTACTGGTACACTTCCAAAATGGGATGTGGTTCATCTTTATTGTAAGATCATTGCTGTTTGAAAATATTATAGGTGACTGGTGTGAAAAATGAAGGCTAACAAGTTGGTCAGTCCTGTGTAAATTTTTTAGGTACTTCTAATTCTTTAGTCCTTTCTGCTTTCTAGAGCACAGACCACCATGCTAAACTGTACTACTCTGTTACTCTTCAGCAGTATTTCAATGCAAGATTTTTTATTTGCCTAAACATGGACTATGAGACAGATACAGCCACTTTCACTGTAAAGTGGAGTTTGAACTGTCTCCTTGCAATAGAAGTAAATGAAGTTTGTCTTATGTTAGAAACTTAGTAGCTAAGTCCTCTTAAATGACACCATATTTATTTAGGCTAGTAAAAGGATACCAAATTTATTTAGGCTACTGAGATTTGGAAAAAAATCCAGTGGTCTTTACATAAAATATGGTTTAGAAGTGATTTTGCTGTGATTTCGCTGTGCAAAACAGAACTGAGCTGTAATTTTAATTATTAAGTCTTGAATATTCAACATTGCCAGTGGATAGCTATGTTAGATGGTAATATGTGTAAATATGTTGGTTTAATTTAATAGTTGGTTCTAGGGGAAGGCAACAGGAAGGCAACACAATAGTCTGGATAAGCAATACTGCTGCAAACATGCTACAGACAATAGTTGGTCTGTCAGTTGCAAAGAGCCGACTTCCAGGCTCCAACTGAAGTTGCATAGCTGTCTCTGTAAGGATGGGAGCTCAGTGATCAAAAGGGCACCAAACAGGATGGATAACAATTAACTAAGGGATTTTAATTTTTTTTAATGTGACATTTTAAAATTATTAAAATTATTTTTATTGAGGGAAAAGTATATTTGAGTGTATTTAAATTTCACATTTAATACTATCAATAATTAAGATAATCTGTTCTAAATATACTTTAAAATAAAATCCCACTGCTTGTTTGCCACTAAAATTTTAGCAAATGAGATGCTGAATTGAAACTAGCATTAATGAACTGACAGCCTAGCTTTTGACAGCGTTTTTTTAATTATAGTGTAGGTATAACTGTTTTGATTGTTCCACACAGTTTCTCAGCTTAGAATGAAAGATGAAAAAACAAGAAACTTTTATCTTTTAATGTTTGAGTAATAGCCTAGAGAGCTGAGAGGATGAGATCCCCTAGTTCTAAAAGTGTTTAGCATTGGTGCTTACTATCAATATCGATTTAATTCAGATTACTCTAAAACCTTTTTTTAAAGTAGTTAAATAAAATAATGTCATATAACTTCTGTCCATGTGAGATTAGTAGGAATGTGAAATTCTATGTTAGAAAACATGCCATATCACATTCACCATTTTCTGAAAGATAGCTCTGATTATTTAGTATAGTAATCTTAGGTAACTAACCTCAGTAAAGTAGAAACATAGATCTTAGAAATACTCAGAAAATGAGGGGAAAAAAGGGTCTAAACATGAAGAAAATGTTTTTAGACATATGAATGCTAAAATGTCAGGAAAAAAAGGAATAATCTCTATAGGGGAAAATCAGAGTTAAATGTAATTCAGGTATTTTAATAAATGTATCTTTTATGGTATCTTCCTTATTACCAAAGCAAGCAGCAAAATTTTGTGTATGAGGCTATAATATATTGTGTTGAAGCATAACTCAGCCTGTTCCTATATGCAGACCAGAATGCTGTCTCTCATGTTCTGCTCTGAATGCTACACTTCCAAAGGCCAACATTGTTTTTTGATGAGTGCTGGTATAATTGATGGTGGAACACATGTATAGAAACAAATAAAAAGGGGGGCTTTTGCAGAATCAAATCATTGTTTGGAAATATCTGTAGAAGGTTAAGTAAAACCTTTATGAAATTAGTTGGACAATGGGTAACACTTTCCTCTATTATGATTTCATCTTTGATATGTAAAAGTAAGAACTATCACTGAAAGCATAGATGAGAATTGGGAAAGTAAGTGTGATTTGTCAATGTGTTACAGGTGAGGAATTGGAGCAGAGAGAGAGATAAACTGATTTGCATGAAGTTGCCCTGAAAGTTGGAGGACGTGGTGATTGATCCTGATAGTCGGTCTAGACTGGTGGCTTTATTCTATCAGTAGTGGAAGAAATAAAGTACCTGCATGGCTGCAGCTTGAGAATTCCCAGTAACCTCCTCGAGGTTGAAGTGAGGCTGATGTGTTTTCATGACTGGGTATATGGCAATACAATGTTTTCTGTATCGATTAGATATAAATAGGAAGGATGACACAGTACAGGAACTACCATGTTTCTGTTTAAATTTTCTTCTTGAATAGGAAATTTTAGTGTTCGTAGCTTCCATTTAATTCTTCTCTCTTCCACATTTAATGTTACTTGCCCAGCTGAGTGGAAGTGATGCAGATACTGATTTAAAGGTCTCTTGTCCTCCAGCACATTTCCTTTAGTAGAGAGGGTCACTGAGCAGGGTAAGAGGACAATTGATTTTGATTAGGGAAGAGGATCGTGAAAAGTTTGACTTGTCCCAGTTACATTTTGAGTGGGTCTCACTTGCCAGGCATTGATGGTACAAACTAAACGGTTATCAGTTTTGTGCCATGTTGAGTTGGCTGGTTCCTTCTGGCAGAAATACAATAGCTAACATTAAAGGAATTGTTGTTCTGTACGTGCCCCTGAGAACCGGCAAGCCTCCCTTCACTGATGGGCAAACTGGCACTGCGTTTTTGGGTGAAAGAGGAAAGTTGTGACCTTCAGGTGCTTAAGAACTGCTGCTGTTTGGATTCATGGACGGCAAGTGTGTCAAAGAGGTATGTCCTGTCACAGCCATGGGCCTTCTTGAAGAAGAGCCGCGAAGAGAAGGGGAAAAGATTTGAAGTATGCTGCTAAAATCCACCAGGAGAGTGGTTTGCTTACCCCACTTACTTACACAAGCAGCACACCTGAGAACTTTTTCAGGGGAGGAGGGCAGCAAGGGTCCGGCGGCACTGGAGCGAGAGGCCCGGGCACCGAGGGCAGAGCGCAGCTGAAGGGTCTCTTCACGTTTCCAGCAGGTGGAGGAGAGGTGTCGAAAGGCCTCGGGCAGCACACACGTGTCCCTGTGCTTCCACCCTGCGCCCCCGGGGGAAGCTGGCGGGCCCCGGGCGCTACCTGAGCGCGGCCGTCTTCGTTACTGCCTGCTCCTGGCTGGCGACCTTCCCCAGGGTGGCTGTGGAGGCAGCGGCCTCACCGCCCCGGCCCCGCCGCTGCCCCTTTAAGGCCCGACCTGCCCGGGGATCAGGTGCGCGGCCGGAGCGGTGACGTCATGGTGCTGGAGGCGGGGCCGTGGCTCCTGCTCCCGCTCCCGCGCTGCCCNAGCTGGATGGAGGTGCCGGCGGAGGCGGGGGAAGGCTTCTCAGTGCGGGTCCGTTGCAGCAGGTGTCGGTTTATGTTGTGTTGTGCTGGCTGCTGTGTACGCAGATGGAAGGTTTTCTCCTTCAGCAAACTACACTGGAAAAACGTGCGGTGTGCAGGGTGTTTAATTATTTGCGAACATAATTTTTAGCTTTTTTTTTTTTGTATAGGCATACATAATGTTACATGCTTCATTTGTGTTTACTTGTTTGAACTGTTGCTGAGACAGTAAATGAAAACCAGGTACTGCCTTAGTTGTTTCTATTTCTCATGGTGATGAATTGTGCTGTGTACCTCCTGTACTTGGAGGAAGGTGCTATGTTAAATTGAATGCATGATACTTGGGTAAATCAAGGCAGTTCAAAACTCCGGAGTTAGGAGTACAGGAGGGATGTAAGGTGTTTTACAGCTGCTCTTCCTCCCTTGCCAATGGGAAGATTATAGCCCACCTGTATGGAGGAGAGTAATGACCATGCCCTTTGCCAGTTAGGTGGGAATGTGCAAGCCCATATGGAATTTACACCACTTAAATCTTCATATGCACAGGAACTGCATTTGCTAGTTCTGATGAAGAAAGGCAAAGTATTGATTATGGCTTTGGTTGTGGGTTTTGGTTTTTTGTTGGGTTTTTTGGGTGGTTTTGTTTTTTTTAATATGGGTAGAGGAGACATTGAAACTGTTCTTTGAATGTTCATTTAATTGCCATGATAAATAGACTTTTATATTTGCAGTTCTAATTTCTGCCTAATGTGTTCACTTTTCACCAGATAAGTTAAAATTGGCAGAAATAAATAATGGAAAAAATTTCCCTGCTCAAGGGAATTATCACATGAAGATAAAGTTGGCAGGAGGGCCTCTCATTTTCTGGGTAGCAGAAGGATGTGACAAAGTAAAGCAAGGCTTTAGCATGCTTGACTCTTGACTAGAGGAAGGTCTCCCTGGTATTCTTATGCTAAAAATGTAGGCTAAGACTTCCCTTTGAAGTCTTGAATTAGAAAGGCCCATCTCCACCACATCTAATTTCTGCATTAGATTCCAAAGCAGATTTAGTCTCCAAATCTACAGAGCAGGATTCTGGAGTAAGCCCTCATTAAAATAAAGAAAAATACTTTTCTGTATGGCCATATGTATTTGTTATGATACATGCTATTTTTAGTTTTGAATGCACACCTGTGAATCCATCTTTCTGCAGGTTTCTTTTATCTATTGCCTTGATAGTGTTTCAATCTAATCAGTATGCAATAGGTGATGTTTTTACTCTCTAAATTTAGCTGCTGATGTTCTGTGCTACTTGGTATTCTGTAGTGCTCTTTGTAGTGGGCACCCTGCATGGATAGATGGGCTGCAACAGCCTTTGTCCTGGAATATGTGTCGTCCCAGTTGACTTATATTAACAGTGGGCTTTTTTTTAGGAGGTGTGAAGTATGTTAATTTAGCATGGTTTAAGGCCAATGAAGTCTTTATATTTAGGTATATTAATGTATACTTGTGCTTTGTGTGTGCCTCAGACCTGGGGGAAAGGAACCTCTGAGTGAATGTTGCATTGCTATGGTGTTTAATTAGTACTATTTTTTCACATACTTATGCAGAGAGTACCGGTGTTCTGTTAGAAGCAGATTTGTAGTCCAAAAGGGTGATGCAGCTTTAGGACGCCAGGCTAAGGTGAACAAGTAAGTAATCCAGGACATAGTAGGATTAGGCTGCAGAGTGAAATCCGGTCAATTACTTTTCTACCTGAAAAATCTCTTTAACTGCTAAGTATATTTTTTCATTACAGCATCTATTACTGTGACGGATGTGACTTTCCATAGATTTTTGCCGAGTGGCTCATTGTTTCCTCTGGAAGTCATCAGCTATTTCTTGCCCTCCTTGTTGATATTTTAATATCTTAAGCCAATTCATTTCACTGGCTGTGAAACAAACAATAACCCTCATAATGTGTGATTGTATATACTATTGAAAAAAGTAACTGGATTTTAAGCATCTGCAACAGCTGTTGTAGGTGCATGTAGTTTTAAGAAATAGTGGCTGTTCTAATGAAATTATTAGAAAACATTTCAAGGTGGAAAGAAAGATAACTTAAGAAATGCTGTTACTTCCCCTCTTCTTTCTAATGGCAGATTTTTCCTAGAGGATTTACTTGTTTTAATTTGCAATGTGTAATTGTTTTAAAATATTGATCCCCCCACGCCCCCCAGTGTTTGGGGTGATTCCTGGAATCATCTGTGTCACTGACTTTTGTTTTCAGCTCTTCAATATTGTGGTATGGATTTAAATGCTCTTGGGAGTTTTATGCTATACATCCTGACTGCGTGTCAGTCTGCCAAGGTTCAGTCATAGGACAAACAGTAAAAATAAGACACAACAGAAAATAATTAGTGTCGGAAATTTAAAATGGTGTAAGATAAAACTTTGAGTCTCATTACCTTCTCTCTAACTGTGGCTTTGTGATCTTGTTTTTTTCTGTTGTTAAATTGATACAAAAGTAAACTAACAAAGCCGAGGAACTAGAATATCAAGGGGACAAATGAATATAGGTAGGGAGAACTTTTTTGTGAGCTTACTTCATTTTGGTTTCACACTGATGTAAGTTAGTTTCCAAAGTGAATCTTCCACCTCCAACCTGTCATCTCCTTTTTTTTTTTTATGTCAGATAAGAGCCTGAAAAGCATCGGTTTTATTTGATGCAGGCAGATGAAGCAATCTTGCATAACCTTCCTCAAGACTTTCTTGCAGGTCTTTCTTCAAGGACCACAGCACTGCTAAGATCCTGTTGTATCAAGGTTTACAGGTTGGGTGCCACCATTTAGGGTCACAAAATTATGTAAGTTCTTGATGACACTGGGAAAAGTGGATATGGATTTATCACTCCAGTTACGCTGGTCCAATGCCATGTGTGTGCTTTACATAGGAAAAGTTATTTTCTGATTCCCAACTTAGTCAAACTGCAAATTAATTCCTGAATGTCTCAGGGTCATGTTTAAACTACAGGAAATTCTTTTTCCTACAGGGAAGCAAATTTTGTGCCATGCCGTTTAGGGCATAAAACAGTGTGTGTGTCTGCCCCACCTGCACAGGTGATGGGAGACTTGTCCATGGCTTTGGACACGGTGTGGCATCACGCTCATTCAAAGAACGTGCTTGTGCTTTGACCAAGAAATTTAGTTTAGTCCTTTGTTTGATTAACAGGCATCTATAACCTGGTGTGTTACATGTAGTCAAGAAGGCCTTTTACCACCTCTTTTTGATAGGATATTTATAAAACATTCTTTTGGCTCTGCTCCACATACTGAGGTGGAAGTCACAGAAAGCAGGATGGACTAAATGCAGTGCACTGTGTTTTACAGTCACTGGAAATAAGTATGCAATAGAATTGCTTTCCTTGGGTTTTGTTTTGGTTTTAGGAGTGTAGTAGCAACAAGAAATGCAGTTATTTGTGGGGATACCTCTTTGGTAAAGAGTAGTATTCTAGTTCCTGTTTGTGTTTGGTAACCTTTACACCCTGGCTGTTCTGTAGACTCTCAGACTACAGGTAAAACTAGTTTGAACCACTGGGTTAGAGTTCCTAGATGTAAAAAGTCAAACTGCTAGCAGGATATGTTTATAATGGTGTGCTCAGGTTACTAATGCTTTCTTTTTCCACCAGTATTTCTTTTTTTTGTTTTGAGTCATCTGCCAAAAGGAAGACTGGTTTCAATGAGGAGTGCTCTGCCTTGTAGTACATACACATAAGAAAGAAGACAGGCAGCTTTTTTCCAGTCAAGTGGAAAATATTGAGTGTGTATACAAACTGTGTGTATATACAAACTGTTTTTACTCTTAAAGTTGTAAATGGGCCAGATTCATTTGTCAAACCATAAGGTTTGGAAATGGAATTATGGTGATAGTGCTTTTGATAGCCAAGGACTGGACTTTATATACGAAGGAATCCTTTCTGCTTCACTGCCCCTAAGCCTATTTTTAAAGCTAGTTTAGATTTTGGTTTAGACTACAGGCCATGGCTTCTCAAATAGTTTAAGTGGTACTACCACCCTGAGCCACCCTACACAAAAAATACTTGTGGGGCTATGTAGGGAATATTGAGGAACAGATCTGACTTCAAACTACCCTGGCCTGTCTTTCCACCCGGTTGCTGTTTACCCTGACCAGGTTGTCTCTGTGGCCACATGAATGCTTGTGTTGCCATATTGGAAAGGCTTGTGCAAGAATGAGAATGAGCAGTTGGGAGGCTGAAGGAATGCGGAGGGCATTAAAAACTCTGGCCTCACATTAGCCAGCCTCTGAATAGTCTTGAAAAGTATTTCCGATTCTTTGCTGATAACTACCAAAACAACGGTATGTTTGGTTATTCTTTAGAAATATTGAGAAATGGCACAAAAAGCTTTTTGCTCATCTTGTAATTTACAAGCAACTTGAATAGCTCTAGGTAACCTGATTTTAATAAAAAAAAAGCTCAGATGGTAAGGGAGAAAGCAGTATTGGTTTTTATTAGTTTTCATTATATGGGTCCATTTGGCTTTAAGGCTGTGTCCACCCTACCAAAGCAAGCTGTGTCCACAAAGTAAAATCAAGATTTTGCTGTGCTTCCCCCCCCAGACAGTATTTAAACAGTTGTCTTGCCATGTGGAGAAGGTCAGCTGAATACAGCATATGTGTTTGCCTAATATGTTTGAACACATTGCCCTAAAGTTTTTTAGACTGTTGTTAGATTTTTCTGGGCTTTTTTCCCCTCCTCTTGAAAAATGCACTGCTGATGTGGGAACGTGAGCTTCTCTTTCTCAACCTGCCCTCCCCACCCCCACCCCTCCAAAAAAAAAAGAAATTGTTGATGGTCGCTGCTTTGTATCCACTTCACAGAATTAACTTTTTTGACCTCAAAGGTTCTCAATGAAGGGGACAAACATCTGTTTTCAGACTTCTTAAAAGTCCAGGGGTGCATACTGTAAATTAAAAACCACTGTCCTAGAAGAATGCACTTACTTAAAACAAAAAGGCTAGAAAAGATTAACCAGGGGTTTTAACTTGCAGCAGTTGTTTTGAACTGATCTTTCCTGGAGTGCAGCGTGATGTTAACCTAATGCAGTTTCATTGTGGCTGCTTCAGGAAAGGGCTGGGCAGGTTGCTGGGTCTTGGCTGGGTGCTCCTGTTCTCTCCTTGCTTGGCCATGTGGCGTGTCTGCTCTCGGTTGAAGTGGCTCATGCAACTGGCTCACAGCTCAACGCAATACTCGGAAGCAGTGGGAGCATGAGGCTAGGGAAAGTAAACAGACTGACACAGTCTGGTGTTTCCCACAGTTAAATGAAACCACACCTTTAGTTTGTGTTACTGATTGCCACACAGGTGTCTCACTGCAGATGGAGGGGCAGCTTTATTAACTGGGTAAGAGAATCTAACTTCAGGCCACTGTCAAGAGGCGTTGCTCACCAGGTCTGCTTTTCTGAATCCTGAGTGAGCTAGCTGATGAAGAAACCCGATCACTTTTATTTCAATTGGTAGAGTTGTTTTTTGCTGACTTACCACCCTATGTTAGCTCATTTTGCAGACTGCCCAGTGTTAGCATAAGGGGAGCAGAAGGGGCACGTGATGGTGAACTGATCCACCCTGGTAGCAGCTGTCAGGTTGGCACAGCTTTATCATAAAACACGCTGTAAGTTACCTGTGCAGTGAATTAGCGCATCTACATGGTATCTTGGCTTTGGTGGCAAACCTCATAGAAGAAGCTCCCATATCCCTTGTAGTTTGCTAGTCTGTATTATGCCAGTTAAAACTACTTACTGCAGGACTGCTCTGTATTCGGAATAACTGAAAATATAAGAATAGCCCCCTTCATACTTTTATTTTCTGTTTATCTTTAACCTACATTGTTTTCATGATGCAATTTGGAGTGTGGTCCTACACAGGCTGCCATCTGCAGAAGAGAGCATCAGATGAGAACAGGAACGAGCGGTCTGTGAAAGGTGGGCAGGAACTTCTGCAGCCAGCTTCTTTGTTGAAGCCGGTCAAGAAACTACATCTTCACCACATAGCACTTACTCCTGACAAACTTCTCCATGTAGACAAACATGGTATTTAAGCTATACTAAATGTGCTGACATTTACAGCTCTATGAGTAGGAGTGCTGTGGTGGAAAATTATTCGAAGGTGAAGGGAAGGGCTAGCATAGCCTTTGCTGGGTAGGAAGCTACATGATTTGCAACAGCAGAAGGAAGCTGAAATCATATGATTCTGCAGACATTGGGAAAAGAACTGTTTTCAGTATTGAAAGAATGGTTATTGCAGCTCTCTGTCATCTATACTTTGTTTCTTCAAAATTTTTTTAACTTATGCTTTTGTCATTTTCTTAGACAATCTCTCTTTATCTTGCCAACCGTGAACGTATGCTGTAGGCATACTTGCTTCTAATAGTTAGGGTTGTCTGCAAATATGTTTGCTTCTCAGATTGCTGAGCTCTGAACCAAAGCAGAAAAGCAAGGAAGGGAAAGAGAGAGATTCCAGGCTTGTTTCTGTTGCTTTATCTTGCCTGGTTTTCCTGCCCCATTTCAGTCTGAGGCAGCTATGTGGATGGCTGTGTAATTGCTAGCATTATTGCTATCAGGTCCTACTAGCCCTAAGGGCTGCAGTACTTGGCCAGAGCTGTTGAGGGTTGCTGTGCTGTCCTAATTTAGGTGAAATGTTAGAAGAGTGGAAATGCTCTCTTTTTTTTTTTTTCCTTCTTTCTTCCTGTTCTGTGCAGAAATGTGGTAATTGCTCTGAATTCTTTCTTAGTTTGGTGGCAGTGAGTCAGATGCTTAGCTGGTGTGTTTGGCAAAGCTCTCTTTTGTAAGCTCAGCAGTGCTGTTGTACTTCGGCTGGGGACGTGTCCCCTTGCTTCTGTTGGGGCATGGAGCCCGGCTTGCTGTCTGAACTGTTTGACTGTCGGCAGCAGGGAGTGAAATCTTATTTTCTGTCTGATGCAGAGGAATTTCTTTTAGTAGTAAAACCTTTACCTGTCCTTTGCTGCTGTATGATTTTAAAAGGTTTTAATTTTAGGTGTAATGGAAGCAGAACTGATCTTGCTTTAAAGAGAGCTTCTAGAAATAATTTTCATGCCTTCTTCACGCACTGAAGTATTGAAGAACTGGATATTGTTTAGACAGATAACTATTAGTCTCTGCTATCCACGTGCTGAGGGACTGTGTAAAATGGTGTCAAAGCAGGTATTTGAAAACATCCACAATTTGGTCCATACTTCTAGCAGTTACTCAAGTATGTGTGGTCACCTGAAGCATTTTAGCAAAAAGCTGAGAAAGAGTTCTGAAATGATGGAAACTGAGGCTGAAGCAAATAGGAATTTGTAAACATCAGTACTACAAAACTCTTGGTATTACTGATTTAGGTGCTTCTCCCCTTTTGTGGTCATTGGCCCATACCACCTCAGCAAGGAAATCGGTGGAGTCACGGGAGCATCTATATGGTCTTTGTGTCTGAGGACAAAAGGTGAATGCTTTGTCCTTTGGAATGAGGAGGATGAAGGGAACATAGAGACTAGTGTTTTCTCTGCAGGGGTGCTTGCCAACGTCAGGGCATTGAGCCCTGGACATAATGCCACTTGAAGAAATGGACTTGCTAACTCTTGGTAAGACTTGTAACGGATATTTGAAAAGAAACCTGCAGATCCAAGTAATAGTGCGAGACACCTGGAAGACTTGGTCACTCTTTCTATATGATAAAAATGGGAATTGGCATATTGCTTCTGCCTGGAAAAGGCCTGTGTTGGTATTGCTACCTGTGCTTTTAAGTGGTTTGTGTTCCTTGAAACAAGCTGTTTGAGGAAAGAGTGCTACAGAGTTAACATGCTGTTTTAACCACACACAGCTGTGGAGCAGGTTTTGAGCCCCAGCGTGGTTACTGAACATTGTACAGTTTTTTGTTCACAATTATGCCACTATTAGTACACTTTAGAAAAATTATTTTATTTGAAATTTGCACACATAAATCTAAACCTTAACGTATGTAGAAGCATTGCAAGTTAAAACACTGCTTAGAGTATTGTGCCTTTGCTATATTTTTTTCCTTTCTTGTTCTAACTCCTATTTTTGTCTCACCAAAACTATCATTATGGAAAGGCATAGTTAAAATTTGGCTCAGCCCCTTCTATCCTGCAAGACTGGATTGTTCTTAAGGCAAGCAGATTTAATTGTATTCCAACTGCTTCCTTTTTGCATTGTTTGTTTCTATTAGGTAAATGGTCCCGGTGGGGATAGTATCTTCAATACCTTGTATGGGCCAAAGTGTTATTATATTTCAATCTGAGTCTGTTTGTTAACATTATATTGTGCTAGGACAGAAAGACAATGGTCTATATTGTTTTTTGTAATGTAACCAAAGTTTTCTTTAAAGTTATTTTGGTCTTGGATATATAGTAACTCTCCCTGTCTGTGCTACGAATGTGACCATGTTAGAAGAACAAATTTATGCTGAATGCAGATGGCACTGGTGTCCTGGAGCTGTACTGTAAGAGAGTCTGGGAATAATCATGTAGTAATGCTGCTTCTGAGCTGAAATAACTGAGCGTATGGGAGGTTTTGGGGGTAGGAATCTGTTTTTCTGAACAAGCTGCTTTTTTCCTTGATCAGTATCACTGGCTTTGAACCACAGGGGATGGTTCCAGGAATTGTCCTGCAATAATTGTTCTTTGAAAAACAGCTTTTAAATTTGCATTGCAACTGTGGGGCTCTAAACTGAGGGATCAAAACTGAAGCCGTCTTTTGAGTCCTTTGCATTTTTTCTGTTAAATGGCTACATGTCACTCCTGGTTATCAACCTCTCCTATGAGAAAACATCCTTCATGTTTAACTAAACCGTTTGCAGGAACCTCACCAGTTCACTTGCTCTGAGGGGAGACCTGCCTTGCACAGGCAGGCTGCCGCTGTAAAATGAAGTCATTCCTTACAGCCCTGTCTCCCCCTCCTCTGCCCCCAATCTGGTCTCTTTCATAAAAGGGTTTGGAAAACCTTCCTCCCTCTCGCCTGGCCCCGTTTCCGAAGAGAATTGTCAGTAAGCGGGGCCGGGCCTCTGGCCTTATCTCTGTTGTCAGAGCTGCCTGCCTGGTAGGTGGCAGCGGGGGCAACGCTTTTCAAATGAGACTTTCCTGTGCTGAGGGAGGCCCTTGTTTTTTTGTTTTAACAGCTTCCTATTGTTTGAAACAGCAGGTTGTCCCCTCCCACGCAATTCTAGCTCTTTCCTCCTCCCTTAAATATTTTTTCCATGCAAGTATTACTCAGAGCATTTACTCTAGCAGTGAGTCCTCTGAGAGTTTTCCCAACCCACTCTGATCTCCAGCTTTTGTTGCAATACCAGTGTGGAGTTCACGCAATAGAAAGTGGCTTCTGAAGGTAGGTCTTTCTGGTTTTTTAAATTTGTTGTTCTAATTCAGCGTTACCACTGCTGTGACATGACTGGTTTTTTTTTTGCTTGCGTCCAAGTTGTCACAGGAATTCTGTCCTGTACATGGTACAGAAAGGTAGAAAATATTGCTTTTCAATGTGGAATGTCTTTGTTTCTAAGACGCAAAGGAAGAGTATCGCTTCAGTTTGTTAATAGTTTGCTTTTCGAGATTCTTGTCCTACTGTCTAATGCTGTTTTGTATATGTATATTTTATTTATGTTCTGCTACCTGTGTGAAAGGCACATTCTAAGCCATAAGCTGCCTCTGGTCCACCATACCGTAGCTTTTTCTAACTAATAGTAACCATGATAAATTTGAAGGTTAAGCCAGTCAGAATCTCTTCTCACCTTGATGTTTGTCACAGCTGGAGGGAATGTTGGCAGTTCATTTCCCATCCTTGTTACTTTACAGTATAACTATTACCTAGTCAGAAGCTCTCAGGACTACTTTTTGATAATTTAGATGCAGTTTTGCTTCCGTCTACCTGTTGAATTCTGTGTTAGAAAGTTGATAAGGAAATGAGGTATTAAATATATGTACAGCTTTTTCATTATTTTAATGTGTTGATTTATGAAAGTCAACTTGCTTTGGCTGGTTTCCTGATACCCTGCCTTCTGTAAAGTGTCTTGTTTCCAAAATAAATAGTAATTATTCTGTGAATTTTGGAAGTCTACCACTACTATTCCATACTTCTCACTGCTTCAGCTTAGCATGACGTACATCTTTGTTTAAAATTTGTAGATTTGAAAAAAAGCCACAAACTGTTTTCATACATTTGGTGATACTGAGCAGAGGTTTTAATTCCACAAAATGATAAATCTGGTTCTAGTGTTTGTCACTGGGGGGTGGGTGAGGGAATAATCTATGTATCATTTCTAATGCTCATCATTCAGTATAATAAACACATTCTGCCTGTTGAAATGCATTCCAAATTTTTTTTTAAGGAATAACTTCTTTGTAAACGCGGTGTGGTTTAGGCTGCCTGACATACTGACCGTAGTCTGCAGAGGCAGGGCTCAGCTGATGCACACCTGAAAGAGAAAGTTCTGCTCTACTTGCCCTGGCTATAACTTCCTGATGCGTTGATTCAGCTCACTAAACCAGTAGGAAATAAAGCAAGTCCCTCTCCTCCCCTCTTCCCATTCCCCCAAAAGTGCTAATTTAGTGAGCTGAATTGGCTCCTGTGAGCCAAAGGGCAGAGGTGTTAACTGACTGCTCCAGAGCACTGGGGTGGAGAGAGGGGAGCGCCCTCCTCCCTACCGTGGTGGCCGTGAGATTCTGGGTTCATTTGTCCATGTAAAAAGGTCACTCTCAGACATTCCCCACCTGAGATGATGGATCCTTCTTCTAGTACGTTGTACTTGGTGGGAGTTAGAGAAGCCTTAGGCTTTTGTTTTAAACTGGCAGTTCAAGAAACCTCTTGCTTTTCTTTGACAAATGGAGAAGGGTTGTGGTGGATGTACAGGGGTTTATGTTCATTTATAACATGGTTACACCTATACGTTACAGTCGGTAATCTCAGAGTTTTAGGTGTCTTAAAAACCCAAACAGGCTGATTCCAGGTTAGAGTGTTCCCTATCTAAGGTCAAAGGAACATGACAAACAGCCAGAGGAGTGAAGGAAGCAGACTGTGGTGGCTGTCACGATGAACAATGGTTTTGGCACACCTGCTGCCTTGCCGCTGAGCTGCTCCGTGCTTGGCAGGAAAGGAGTGATTTGGAGGATAACCAGATAGTTTTGTAGATGTTTTTGGTATGTTTCCATCTTCTCTGAGGGAGAGAAAACAGAAGCTGTAACAAATGGCTGGTGAAGGCTGGCACCATCCACTTTTGGGGCAGGATTTAATAATGCACTTACAAATGGGAAAGTCAATATTATGCTAGACCCGAGGGCCCTTAGAAGCGAATGCAGGGAGACTGACATACCACGGGAAGGGGGAATAGTGGGATATAGTTGAAACAATGTGTTAGAGAAATTATGCTCTTACTACCCTTCTGAATAGATTTAAACATATTTATATATTTTTATTCAAGAAAAAGAGTTTTTGTAGTAATCAAGAAGCAAAATTGAAGAGAGCTGGAACAAATGCATTTGTAGGAAGGTTTTGCAGTACAATATGGTTTTCGACTCAACCAAGAGCTAAGTGATGTTAATCAGTTGCTGTTTCTTCTGGGAGTTGTCAAGGATGTAAGCTGCGAAACAAGATTACTATTCCCAAAGAACAGTGTGTCACAGCCATGTCATTTCATCCATTTTCCAGTTGCATCTGTTCAGGTTCTGATGTTTTGGATCATAATAATAATCTTTTTAACTGATTTATTAATATGTGTGAAATTCCACAAGTTTTCTCTAAGTTTCTAATATACTCAATTCTACAAGAGGATGTGCGTTACTATTCCTGTCCCAATTGGTAAGCACGTGGGTGACCAGAGTATATTGGAATTGGAGAACTTGGGGGGACTGGATAAAAATGAGAATGCTAAAAAGTCAGAAAAACTTCCTTCTAGTCTAGCAAAGAAACTTAACATCTAACGCCGCACATTTTGGCTCAAGCTCAGAGCAGGTTAGATTCAAATGGAGTGACTTCAGTCCCAATTGACCACAAATGTAAGATCTTTCCAGGTCAGCCACTTGGTTGCACGTGTGCACACACATGCATGTGTATGATTGATTTTATTTTCTTACTCACAGAGGAAGGATGCATAGACTCTTAATCTGGGTAGAATAGTCTTATTTTTTCCTGTCTCTCTTACAGGTGTGTATAAGGAAGTGTTATATGTTGTAATGCTGGTTAAGCAATGGATAATAATAATAATAGTAACAGTGCATCTGAATGCTTTATTCTAGTATTGAAGGAAAATTTTGTAACTGATTTCTCAACAAAGCTTTTATTGTGGTGTAATGAGGTGACTGAAAATACCATCGTGGTGTGGTAACCCTTCTTGATAAGGATAGCTTTTACAGATGTTGCGTTCTCAGATGTCAGGTGATTGTTCCTTGAAGGCTGGTTATTCTGAGGGAGAGGACTTTTAAACACAACAATGTTTGGTTTTGTCCTTTTATTGCCTTGCTGATGTTCTGGTTCTGCATCTGTTTCTGTACCAAGGTGCTAATCTTCCTCAGACCCTCTTCTGTCAAATGCAAGAGTTATGTCCCTTCAGCAGCTTTTTGTGTTGCCAGCGTATTGTCTAGGGAATTCTGGGGAAAACAAGTTACATTGTACAGCGTTACAATGCTCGGAGACGCGAGCCTGGAGCGAAATCAACAGGTCTTGTCCTAACAGGATTTGGCAAGAGGAGGTGTGGGCAACGTGTGGTCTGTGACTCTGCTGTGCAGCTGAAGGTGAAGGCTCTGTCCTGTGACCAGCTCCAAGTGGTGCTGGTGCGGGGGCAGCTGTGTGATCTGGACTGGGGGCTGTAGGAAGAAGCAAGCCTCAAAGACCATCTTGGGTTGCTACAGCAGGATAGGGAGTCCTCCACAGGTTTGGGGTGGACATGTCTAACCCTTCTCCTGTGGTGAGCCCTCAAAAGACTGAAAGAATTTTAACACCAAAAAGGCCAAATTTTATTTAAATAAGTATTAGAAATTTTGCTTTTTTTAAAAGAGAAAATTCCAGAGAACTAGGGAGAACAAAACAGAAATATGCTTGTGTGCAACTTTCCTGTTGCCCACTATGTCTCTGCTTCCCAGCCTGTCACTGAGTGGTCCCAAATGTCTATCAGAAATTTTGTGCCGTGTCTAAGGCCAACCATACTCTGCAGTCCCTGGACCCTTCTCCTTTGAACACCCTTGGTACCTCCCCAATGGGGACGGGGCAGGATGCAGCTTTACCCCTGCCCCCAAGGGTGCTACATGGCACAGCCACACTCTTAAAGGATCACACACATAATTAGAAGCAAGAAAGCAAACACTTACATAAACGGTATCATCCTGAGACCCAGTTACATCCCCATCCCCTGTTGTGTGCAGTGGAGTGGAAGAACCCCTAGAGCTGCTGTCTCTCTTGCCTGAGACCTTTCCCCAAAGCTTCTCTGTGCTCCAGCCCCATTCCCTGAGGTGCTCTACTTAAAGGGATGAGACACGGCAATTTAGGCTGNTTAGGGTGCTGTGCCTTCTAAATTTCATGGGATCTGGGCTGGACTAAGCCAGAAACTGTAATCCTTTGTGTTTAACCTTGCAGCACTCCTGGGAGTCACCATTGGAAGGGTATGTGGTTTCTGCCAGACGCATGTTGTCTTTAGTTTCACAAGTGGTTTCGGCCATTGGTGCAGGATCAGATTTGGGAGAGTAATAGAAGTAGCTGCTTGCTTTCCAGTAGAGCTCAGACCCACAGCAGCATTGAAACAGTTGAACCACTGCTGAAGGAAACGAAACCAAATCCCTGAAGTAAGCATGCTTTTATTTACAGTCCAGGCTGAAATCCTGTTGTCTGAAGTTGAGCAAGGCTTTCTCTAGCTACACTTCTAGTGTTGAACTCGGTGGCTTTAACATTCACTGTTGGCTGGGTACTTTGCAGGGCTGTCAGGCCAGGCCTTGTTTTTGTATATGGGGGCATGTGTATGTACCCTCAAACTTGTTCTTTTTCATTCTGTTTTAAAATAACAACAACAGAAAGTTTTCCTCTTCATGTGTACCAATTGGTTAAATGTGTTATAACTTCCCTGGGCACCCACAGAATTCTCTTTTCATTTCATGTTTAACAGGCTTCTTCCAATTGCAAAGAGAAGAACTCTTGTGAACTACCTCTTCATGCTCTCTTTCTGCCAGTGAGAAACCTGCAAACAATGTGGAAAGGCTCCTTTCATGTTATATACCTCCTCTTGAGCACTTTCTGTTTTTTTGGTTTTTTTGGGTTTTTTGTTTTTTTTTTTTTGTAGGGAACTTCTGGTGCCACTCAGTAGTGTCATTTAATTGCTGGACAGAGAAAAAATAAATCAAAGCTGTTGACATCATTCTTCTTTTTCTTACCCCAACATCCAACTGGTCTGTTCAGCTTGTATTATACTGCATTTGCACAGCTTCTGCTTCTGTGACCCATTAGGACAGAGCCTACTTGTACTTAACAAGAGTCTCTTTCATGCTTTGTGGCCACAGCAGGACACAAAATAATCCTTTTTCCATTTGGTAGTTTCACAGTACTTTTCTGGTGAAGATGAAATAACCTTTCTGAATGAAAACAATAACATCTCCATAAGCCTGGTTTTGATACAAGGTAATTGTAACATTGGTTCTGCATTTTACAGAATGAACAGGAGCTTTTTTCCAGCAGATCGCAACATTTTAAGGTATTAAAATCTATAAGGAAAGAGCTGTATACTTTTTTTAAAATCAATATGGAAGGAGTTCCTTATGGTAGCATCTGTAAGACTTCCATAAACAGTCTCTTTGAATCATAACTTAGAAATTTGAATTCAGACTTTGAATTCAAAGAGGCCAGAGTTTTGTGAAAGTTCATATGCAAATCTTATGGCTTCACCTTACTTTTAGTGCTAACATAAAATGAAAGATCTGTATTTCAGAAAACTTGTTTATAGGATACAGTCTGCTTTGCACACATGAAACTTCCATCTGTGTATACTATGTGTATTCTGTTATGTTTTTCTTTCTGAAATGTATTTCTGACAAATATACTGTATACAAAAATCAAAGAAAGTACCTTTTGCCTGTTTTAGCCATCTACTCCAAATTTCACACAGTGAAATAGGTTGAACTGGATTTGAAGGCTTTTTTTTTACAACTGCTTGATAAAAAGATATTAGGGGTTTTTTGTTCTGCAAAATGTTTATTCTAGTACATCTTTCAGAATGTCTTATGCCAGAAGAATTTAAGCAGAATAAATTGTCTATTTGTTAAGGGGCTTCTCAATGAAAGTAAAATTTCAGGTAATGGAGGTAGCCACACATCCTATTATACAAGGGCTCCTTTCCTGTGTTTGCAGGAATCATTGCATGACCTTGGCTGTGTTTGATGTTTAGCCATGAGTTCAGGACTGTCATGCATGCAGTTGTCATTATCCTCATCTATAAAACACACAGGGCCCTGCAAAATGGCCACTTACTTGATGAGATCGTATGATGGGTTGGGACTGCAGCTAAGGAGAAGCACAGTATGTCCATGGCTGTCAGCTCAGCCAGCGATGGCCCAGTCAGCTGGGTCTGGTCTTGGGGTGCAGGAGCCACAGGGAAGCCATGGCAGCATATTACAAAAGCATTATTTGCTAGTGGGAGACAAGCACCATATGCAAGTTTGAGATGTAAAGTTTTGAGGTTTGGTCATGTCTATTTGCTCCCTATTTAAAAAAGAGGAAAAAAAACCCCAAACCCCAAAACAAACAAAGAAACAAAAAACCATCATCAGCTTGCACAGAGAGCGTTTTCCTCTGTAATTTGCCTAAATGCATTGATCAGATGTTTTCTTCTGCTGGTCTCCTAGTTGTATAGAAAATGAGAAATCGGGCTTTGAGTTCTTCTCCCTGTGCTTGTCTGTTCCAGGTTGTTGGTGAGGTGTATGGTATGATGGTATGTCTCCCCCAACCTGTTTGTTTGTTTTATTCTTCCCATATGCTTTTAGCTGCTGTTGGAGATGGGATGTTTTGATTGCGTAAGATTTTTCTTGTGGTATGTGGAAGTCTTTTTCCTACTCAGGTTCTGAAGTCTTCAGTGGGTTTTGTGGGAGAATGCTCCTGTATACAAAGCCAAATGAAGCAAAAATGAGTTTCCCTGTTCTATTCCTCTAAAACTAAATAGTAATGATCTTAAACCCAAGTTGAGATTATTAAGTGCTTATGCATGTGTGTGCACACTCGTGATTCTGCTGAAGTGTTATTTATAGCTATACAGCACAGATGACTGCTTAAAAAAAGAGGAATAGTCAGTGTGTTGTGGATGCTGGGTGCATGGTTTTATATTTTTATGTAGAAGTATTAGTGTATGTAATGTTCTGTGGTGCAGCAGCACTCCTTCTTCTTGTCAGTTTTAGCAAGGCAGGAAAAAATGATGTGAGCGTTTAATACTGGGACCCAGCACAGGCACCTTAAACTGCTGCTCACTCTTTCTTTACTCTCTCTGCCTATGCTTTGCGCGAGTTCCTCTATACTGCTTTATTTTTTCACCTTGGTATGTTACTAGTCCGGCAAGAACATGAGTGTTATAAGCCATCTTGCTGCATGGTAATGGTGGTATAGATAAAACACAAAATATAGTAAATTAATAGTTTGAGAATAAGCTATAACTATTAATACCAAATACTATCCTGAGCTAAGAGAAAAGAGGGAGGGGGTAAATGCTTTGATGGTACTATCAGATATATTGTCTGGCCCCAGCTGTTGGTCACGAGGGGGCTGGGAATTGTGTCTGCCCACCCTGCATGGAGGTTTTCACTAGCCAGTGGTACCAAAAAGTCTGTTATGTGCCTGTATTGAGGAAGCTGATTCCTGCCCTGGGTGTCATCTTTCCCCCTGAGCACTACCTGGAGAGAACAGTGCATTGCAGTATTTGACTTTGAGATTCTTAACACATCACCGGAAAGACCTATTTTTCCACCCAAAGGCTGCCCGTGTGTTTGGTCAAAGTCTATTGCTACTCTCAATGTGCTGCTGCCTTTGCTTAGTCTATGTTGCCTTTCCTTTGAAATTGAGTACTAATGGTGCTGGAGTTCTTCTGTTTGTTTGTTTTCCTGCAAAACCCATTTCTTGCTTACCTATGGTTTTTATTCTATGTGGATGTGTGTGTATTAACACATTCAGTTGTTTCAAACGTTACTGAAATCAAGGTATGATGAAATAGTGTTTAATGAAACAGAGGGATTTGTGGTGCTGTGATGTGAACAGCATATGATTTGGGAGTTGATTGCTACTGACTTCTGATTTAAGGAAGGAAAGGGATGTGAAGATTGATAGGAGAACTCATAGTTACAACAAGGTAGCTGTTATAGAAGAGGAAGAGTTTTTCTGAAAAATTTCTTGATGCTGTTCAGCAGTGAAAGTCTGCAAGGTCAGAAAAAGAATAGTAGGATTTTAGGATTTAAAAAGTTGTCAGTCATTAAGCCTTATGTTGCTGAATACTACTGACTACTTCTGAAAGCTTCTAGGAACTCTTTAGTCATTGTTGGGATGGAGTTTGCAAGCCAAAGTAGAAAACTTTTGTTTTCTTGGGTCAGTGGTATTACTGGAAGAGAGATTATTTTCTTGTGAATAAGGTGCCACAGGAAGAAGGGCCTTGAAATCTTGTTGCAATAGCTGATGGCTGTAAAATACAGTATTTTGCAATGAAAATGTTTGTTTATATCTGGAGATTGAATCAAATACTGAATTCATTTTGAAGCTCCCCCTTGGAGAGCCAAGGTGAAGATTTGGAAGGGGAATCACTGGCAGCAGCAGGCTGGCTGAGCACTCGCTCGAATCAAACCAGAACCTTCCACTTCACCATATGGTTGACAGCTGCCCTGTTCCTATTTGTCACAATTTTCTGTGTTACACAGGATTGATTGGTGATGTTTAACTGCTTTTGAGCGCTTGTATAACATTTGAAGCTGCCATGTTTTCCCTATTTATCCGAAGTCCACAAGTTCCACGTGGAGTGGGATGAAAAGCTGGTTTCACCCCACCCTTCCTCCTTGTGAAATGTCCAGCACCAAGCCTAGGGGTAGGTAAGGTATTTTTTTAAATACAGGCTTGGGAGAATAAACTTATATTTCATGTAGAAAGTAATACAAAACTTTAGGACAAGTGCTTCGGAAATGCAGATGTGTTACGAGGCAGGCTTTTATTATCATGGACAGCAGTCTTAAGGAGCTGGGCAGCTGTGAAGGGGAGATCTGAAGGGAGTGCAAATTATTTTGAAATTGTTTGAATTTACTTCAGGCTGGGCAGACTTTCTTAATTTTATATATATTCCTTCACTCTTCAACTGTCAGGGAAAAGTTGTTGAGATAACAGATCCTTTGGGCTGTGTAACAGAAAGGGGGGCAGCTGCTTCCAAAGGATTTCAGAAGTAGGACACAAAGCTGTGGGCTCATCTGCCTCCATTCCCTGTAACCTCCACAGCAAATGCATGTGCTGAAAGTACCGTGATGCATGAGATCAGCGGTTATTAATACCATGTTTTTGATATGAGTAAAGGTTTTATCTGGGGAGTGAAGTGTGTTTTGGTAATAAGCCCACACAAAGTAAATAACATGGCCTTTGCATCTCTGGTTCTGACCTAATCTCTCTCATTGTTTGTCTTTGAACAGAAGTCCTTTATTATTCGATTATCCCACATTACGCTCTTATAAACTGCAGTCTCTAACAAGATATGCTTTTTTCCAGAAACTTCTAGATTATCTTGCAGGTTAAGTTATTTTTGATCAGAAAAGGCTGTAATGCTGACTTTAGATATTTAGAGCTGTGTGTTTGGCTTTTTTATTTTTAATTGTAATTTGCCTTTGAATGGTTGTCATGTTGCATTAGAGCTCTTTACTGGATGGGTTTTAATAGCTTTTGTGATTATTTGGGACCCAGCTGGACACTTTGGGTCCTTGTAACTGCTTTATGAAAGTCTGGACACAGCTACCCTACTCTTCTCTCTCTTGGCAGCTCTATGGGTTAAATGAAATACTTTTTCCACTACTTTGAACAAAAGTCTATGTGGTCATAGATTTGCGTGGAAGGCAGGTGTTCATCAGCTGATGTCCTTCTTTCGGAGAAGAGCTGCAGAAATGACTGCTAAGACTTTGTAACCCTGGAGGAGCACCTGCAGGCAGTTGGGAAGAAGCAGAGAGGTTCCCCTTGAGCTCAAGTAGGTAGAAGTTTCCAGCCCTCCACCATCACTGAACCTTCTGCAGTTCAAAGCCAGTGGCTTTCTGCTGCTTTTTTACTGAGAGAGATGCTCTTTAAATAGATTTGGCTGACTGTCAGGCTTAAAATCAAATGATTCAGATTAGGTAAGTGTTCACAAGATTTCATTACACTTTTTTAAGAGACAGTCCAGTATAGTTTTATAAAACTCACAAGCATTTTAGATGAAGTTGGAGAACTGTTTGCTGTAAAGAATATCTTCATGCAGTATAAAGCTATGCTTGACTCCAGCAGCTTGCAGAGTCTCACTGTGGGGTGTTTCTGCAGAACATGGTCTTTCCATGCCCCTTGTTGGTCTGAGCAGTTAACAGGAGTATAGTTAGAGTGGTTTTGTATAGAGTGGGTTTGTTCGTGTTTTTCATGGGTTATTTGTTGGTTTGAAAAATTGGTATAAGAACAGACTCTTTCTTCATAAAAAATGTGTTCAGTTTTCTCTCTCCAATCACTGTAGAAGCAGTAAGTTGTCTACTAGTTCAGAAATGCCAGTGTTGCCACTTCAGGGAGCTGTATTCCCAAGAAGCAATTAGACCCATCAGTATCCTGCCTACAGTTTCTTCTAGTGGTTGGTAGGCTGTACAAATACAGTGGTAGTGACCGAAATGGCTGCAGTTTTACTCAAGGATGTGTGTTATCCCAGTTTGCTCACTGTTCTGTCTAGTCCCTTCAGTTTTCATTTCCATTATCTTGAGGTGGTCTCTCAGAGGTGGCCTTCATTGTGTTTTCTGGGAAACCTGTAGTGGTTGTCACAGGCTTGCCATACCCTTACTCTCTAAAGTAGGACATCTGTGGATTTGAGGAAACTTTTGTTTTTAATCTTCACTCCAAGATCATTTGATGGTCTTCACTAGCGACTTTTAGCCTAACATTTGGATAATTACTTTTGCATCGGTTAAGTGGAAACATTTCCCTGGTGTCTGAAAGACCATTTATGATAACCTTACGCAAACTCTGAGTATATTTTCTGACATGGTTCTGGGAAGTTAGCCTAAGGTCTCTGATACTCACAGCTTTGTCATATCTTTACAACGCTTCACAGACGAGGAATTGTGCAATAGCAGAATGAAAAATAAGGAAGACCAGTATGAGTCTGCCGTGGGCATCAGCAGCACTGTCAGGTGCTGTCAGTTCCTGGTTCCACCCAGTAGGTGCAAGTAGCACAGAGCTGGGTAATTAAGTTATTCCTTTAAGAGGAAGACTGACAAATGGGTGTAAGCTTGACAGCAAAAGCAGCACAGGCTTTTCTTCCCTTCTTTCTCCCAGCATAGCAATCAAGACTGAGAAAATGCATGCATAAAACAGAAAGGTTTTTTTCTCTATTGTCCCATTTGCACTATCAAAAAATTATTGGAGATGGAGGTGAATCAAAATAATTGTACCTTTTTGTAGTTATGCTGTATCATCTGGTCATCTGGGTGCGTAAAGAAATCTGTCCAGTATTTCTGGCTAGCTAAGAATCTCAAAAAGAGGAGACAACCCTAAGAGGAGGAAGTTATCCCCTCTTGGTTGTGCAGCAGCTGACTTCTGTCAGGGATGTTTACCTTTAAGATCATTGCCATGTTCACTGTTTTCTTCATCCAGCCTCATGGTTATTTGGTAATGGGAACTTTTTCTGTCCCTTTATTTTATTTCATCACCTTTGGAGAGACATGAGACTGCGGTAAGAGAGGAGTGTTACAATTTTTTTTCCCCTTAAAATGATCAGTGATAGTGAGACCTCGCCAGAGAACGAAGGATGCAGCTTGAGATGTTATGTTTCTGTGTGATTGATTTAGCAAGTGAATATGAGAATGAAAAGGGACTTGAACTATTCTGTGGTACATGTCCTGTAGAGTGCTGTGCTCTGCTGTCCCAAGGACAGACTTGGGTTTCTTCTGGACAGAAGTATGTGCTGAACCATAGCCAGCTTTGCTCTGGGGTTGTACTGCCAGAGATGCGATGGGAGTGGTGCCCCATGCCCTTCTCTTGTCTGCTGAGCCTGTCTCTGCAGCTGGGAGCCCTCCCTCCTTCCTGAAGAAAGCTGTTGCCAAACAGAGTGAATTCAAGGGAAGATCTAGAATGTTGGATTTCTTTTTTTTTTTTTTTTTTTAATTACATAGTCTTTATATATTTCTTTATATATTATTTACTCTATAATATAACATTATTATAAGGCTGTGCAACTTTTTGGGGATATAGTTAGCTTTTTTAAATCATGCTGGCTAGATGAATTTTGTGCCTTATTCCAGTGAATAGTGTTCTTAATATGATAAACAAAATTCAAGTACCTTAAAAGTTTTTAGGCTTTCTGCCTCAGTTCATTGTGTCTCTGAGATAATGTTTTGATTAATGAACCAAGAACGTCATTTATGCTTTTGCATCTGGCACTCCTATTTTGGTCGTATTTCTGTATTAGTAAAATTGCCAACAATGAGAATCCTGTCTCTTTTCTATAACAACAGTTTTCTCAGGTCTGATAATACCTTTTTCTTTTACTTCAGACTCAGTTTTCTGGCGTCATGCCAAGGTGCCACTGGGACATACAGTAGCTACAGCTTTTGAATCTGTTGTCTGGGGGTTTTTTTGTGGGTTTTTGGTGGTTTTTTCATTGTTTTTTGTTTTGTGTGTGTTGGGGTTTTGGTTTTTTTTAATACAAGACTTATGTGGAGCTGCAGTTGTTGTCACCTAACATTAAAATGCTACAGAAGGCTGGCAAGCCCCATCGGCAATTAAATTGTAGGGGTTTTCCTTGTGCTATTAAAAAGCTGTTGGCTTTTATGTGTTCTTAATAGGGGAGCAGTCTTTCTCAAAAACTTCTTTAATCAGAACTAATATATGAAAATGTTGTCTTCTCAACTATATTCTCTGAAGCTTGTGGCATATATCATCAAAGTGTTATCGTGATTTCATTTCTGAAAGTGAATTTTGTTTCTCTTTAGTTCTGTGGCTGGGACCGCTTACAAGCTAACACAGTATCTGGGAGAGGTAGCATGTTTGGAGAACACCTACATCTGCTGCCAGGCTTGTGCAGCAATAGCCGCCTTCTTCCCTTACAGCTCACTGCTGTTTTCTTAGCAATTGTATGTTGGGTGTTTAAAGTATGGGAGGGTTAACTTTTTTCCTACTGATGGTTGGCCAGCAGTGGTGGAAACCAAACAGGGTATTTTAATAATGATGGTTGGTTTTTACAAAAATTCTTTTTTCCTGCTTGCTTTTTGTTACCCTTTTTATGATAGAGCAGAAGCTAAGTGGGTCTGTAAATAATCCATATGAATAGTGTCTTACATCTATTTCAGATTAATTAGGATTCCATTTTGTAGCTGTTAAGTTTTTTAGAGGTTGGCAAAGTGTGAAACTGCCATTTATCTCCAGAGATCTGGTTTTGTCATAACTGGGTGGTTACCAGCTGAAATGTTTTCTGCTTGTTCTTAACTCTGCAAAGACCATATAGCCAGTTGAGCAGACTGAACTTGCTCCTGTGAGCGATCATAGCGAGTGTGTGATAAGAAGTCAGGTCTGCTAAGCCTGTGCAAACGCAGTACAGGTAGTAAGCTTGCACAGTTACTGCAAGAGGCCTGGCCAGCTTGCAGTAGTCTTGCTGCAATGGCAGGCAAACTGCAAAGCCTCTAGTTTGACTCTGGTTCCAAGACAATAAAAATCAATAGAAAAAAACGTATTCACTATGTCATAACTGAGGCAGCTTGGCTCAAAAAGTACTTAAAGTTTTATAGCCCATTTTGAGAGCAGAATCTTGTTTTGAACTTGAAGTCCCCTGAATAGGCGCCGCTCACAGCTGTGCATCTTGGGCATGTTTTGGATTGTATTTTCCATCTTTTTGTAGGTGCTGTGGAAAGGAGAAGACAGAGTGCTTGGCTCAGGGGTTTTTGTGAGTTAGTGCAGACCCTGCTTGCCTCAGCTCATTCCACGCGGCGTTCTGCTTGTCTCTGCGGCGCAGGCTTAGCCACTGCAGCTATTGCAAGTGTTGTTGGTTTACAGAGATCCTTAAATTGCTGCTTGAAACTGAATTACCTCACACAGTATGGTTGGCTCATGGTTCATTAAGGGATAGAGCAAAGAAAGGGTGCCGAGGCTGAAATTGCTTTGAAATGAATCCTATATACGTTCAGTGCTCAGGAATGTTGCACGACGGGCATGGTAATGGTCTGTGCCTGCAGGCTCGCAAGCACGTCTGAAAATTTTGCGTGGCACACTGGCAACCAAGAAGAATATTCATCTGTGTATAGATATTTGCCTGCCTTACAGCAATGCTGAAACTTCATTAATATTTGTAGAATGAGTTTAATAGAAGTACAAACAAAATATTACTAGAAGGGAGTGGGTTAGGCAGCTGTAACACATTTGCGGATGTTGAGGAAGTTCCTTCTGTGTTTGACAGGAGATGAAGAACTTATAATTGTGTGGAAGGTGAAAAACATGCCTTCACAGATACCCAGGTTATCTTTGTAAGGAATTATTCTCTTAGTTTTTGCTGATGCACAAACTCTGTGTATCTATTTTGTAGTGACTTCATGCTGCAATTACTACTTCAGAACATGTGGAATAGAGCCATCTTGCTTATACCAGCCGTAATAGGTAAATTCAATTCTTGTTATGTGTATCAAAAATGGGATAATCCTGAATGTCATTGGGAATGTCCCTGGAAAATATTATGCAGTTGCCTGTAAAGTAAATACAGGTGGGCTACACTTGCGAGAACTTTAAAAAATGTTTTGCCATGAATCTTGTAGTTCCTGTTTCTAGGAATTTCCTAAATCAAATTCGTTTTTACATTTCCTGTGAGATGAAGGCAAAAGTGGACTTGTGGTGGGAAGAGCGGTTTCTCTTTAATGATTCTTGTGGCTTCTTCAGAAGCATCAATGTCTTTTGGAAGACGTTGTATATCCTGTGTACCTAGATTAAGTAGCTTTTTATAGAGATGTACATAATTTCTGATTAAGAAAATTTGGAGACTGTTTTGTTCTGGAGGGAGCTGTGGGCTGCCGAATCAGGGGGGAGCCTTGTGCCTTTCTCTTCTCGGCCTTCCAAGTTCAGTGCAAAATCCCAGTTCTAGGGTGGACGACGTGCTAGCATGTATTCACAGACTTGCAAATTCTTGTACTACTGTTTGAATGACTAAGGTATCTTAAAGAAATTTAACACTTCAAGATTGTAATTTCACGCATATCCTTATGTGTGAAAACTGCCATGGAGTTCACATGAATGTTGTTTTTTTATTTTTTAATTGATAATAATAATAATAATAATAACTTCCTTCTTAACCCTTCCATCCTTCTCTTGCTCTTACATGCTTTTCTCGGAATTGTCTGTTCTTTTCCATATTTTATTTTTTGGGTGGAGGAAGGTTTATATTTTTTGCTTTGTCTCAGAAGATTCAGTGTATTGTGGGAGGTGAGGCAACACTGGTCTTGGCAGAACACCACAAAACCAAGAGAGTAATTAAATGACGCAAGCCTTTGATTATTTTTCTCTCTCAAGCTTTCTGGCACGGCCGGGCATTCCGATTGCAAAAGGAGGATCAGGAGAAGAAACTTCTAAAGATCGCATGCAGAATTAGAAGAACTGTATCAGAGGCTATTTGCTGCTTTAAAGCTCTTCACTCTCAAGTCCTAGAGTTGCTTCTTTTTCCCCTGTGAGGATAATGTCTCTTTCATCACCCAAGATAGATGTAACTGAAAGGGAGCTGCCAAGGTTTTATTTTGGTTTTGGTTTCCCTGCTCCCTTACTGATTGGATTTTTCCCATCTTCTGCAGGAGGATTATAAAAAGATTAGAGAAGCTGGGGGTTTTGGGGTGTGGGAGGTAGCTGTTGTTTTTCTCCTCTCAATCCTGGGACCTCCTTAATTTGCCATTTGTTCACTGAAGTCACTGCCTGCTTGGAAAAGGGAGAAGCAACATAACAGATGAACTTGCACGACCATGGATTCCTTCCCTTTGCAAACTTTGTATGTGGCTGCTTATAAAAGAGGTTTTTGCATACATAAGCATCAAATGAAGAATAGCATCCTGGGCTGGATTTAAAAGCAGCAAGCTGCTTGTGTCCTGATGAAAGGATGAATTCTGCTTAAACTATAATTTAAAGAAGATTGGATGTTGTTCCAGTTTTGAATTTTGGTGAAAGAAAGGAAGGGTCTGATCAAGTCAAATACTCTGCCAGCCTAAACCTGCATATTCTACAGCTGAAACTGGAAAGATGTCTTGGAAAAGAAATTACTTTTCTGTGGGTCGGGGGAATGTACAGGGCATGTTTACTCCACGAAATACAACCTCAATAGCACCCAGTAAAGGTCTCAGCAATGAACCGGGACAGAACAGTTGCTTCCTGAATAGTGCGCTGCAGGTAAGAGCACATAATAAAAAAATGTTTCTGTCTTTGTCCTCTGTCTGTTGCAGTATTTTCTTAGGCTCAACTGTGCAACAAATACAGCCAGGCTTGACTACATAATTGTTTGTGGGCCTGGATAGAATAAAGCTACGTTGGAAAAATGCAGATTAGTTGAGTTATAGAACAGCTTTTTTTAATTTTCAGGTTTTCCTGTTGAAATCAACAGCATTCACGTAGTCATCACTTAATGCACTTGAATCTCTTGTTCATGTAAACTTGTAATATGTCAACCAAAGATGAAAATATATGTAGAAAATTTATTTTAAAATAGAATATTGCATAGCTTGCAGTATGTCTGCTCCTTAAAAGTAAACTTAACTTTTTTTGTTGAACCAGTCAAGTTCATGGGTTTATAATAGGTATACAAGATCCTTTTTATATAGTCCAGTTTTCTTTCTAACTGCTGATTTGTAGCTTAGTTTAGATGATTGAGTCTTTACCTTTTGATTTAGAAGAAAAACCTTTTCCTGTGTCAAAATTTAGTGGAATGGTATGGCTGCTATAGTGGTATTGTCACTATATAGATGTTTTGAATGTCTGATGTTTGAGTTTCAGTCCTCCTGGCTGCAGGGTTTAAAACCCTTTCTCCACATCAGTTTCCTTCCCCTCATATGACTTGTCTATGTAGCACAGGCTGTGTCACTGTGGTGTTTTGGTTTGGTTTGGTTTTTTTCTTCCATGGACACAATTAGGTTCTCAACTAACTTCAGGCTTGAAGATACCCCCATAGAAACACCAGTGACCCTCAATAGGCTTAATATGCCATGACATACAGGACTGGGTGCAAAGGGAACTTATTATAAGGAAAGTGGGATTTCCAGTGATGTACTGTATTAATTGCTTCTGTTAAGTTGTAAGGTGTAATCACTGGCTGCCTCCTAATACTGAGTTACTGAACCTAGGTCAGAACTAAGTAGAGCCTAACATCAGCTGCATGCCATATGTGAAGATGAAGGTCTATGACCCAGCCTTTAGTCTTCTACGTAACCTGTTTTCTTCTAAAGCTAAAGAGAGATAGGATACCAAAAATATTTACAGTCAAAGCTGAATTTAAAAAAAAAAAAAAAAAACCCAAGATGGTAATAATTTCATAAACTATATACTTCTGGGTTTTTTATCTTAATTTTTTAACATTCAGTGTTAGTCTGAGAGGTTCTTGAATGTTTGTTGCTCCTTACTATTAAGTATTTCTATAAACATTCAAGATAAACTCCAAAGGCAATTACATTGAAAAATTGGACTTGTTCCTAAATGTATTATTTTTTTGTCCTTTTGTGAAGTCTGCAGTAGTTCTTCAGGAATGTTGTGTGTAATCAGATGGTTCCAAGGCTTATGTTGCCTCCCAGGCCCTTAAGTATAGGGAGAGTTTGACTATAAAAGTAGCCATGACAATTCTGAAGTTTTGGGAAACTTTACAGATTAAATAATCAATAAATGTGTTTTTTAAATTTAGTTTTAGGTAACATTTGTGTGCTATGGTTTAGTTAATGAATTGTTCCAGCTGGAAACACTTCTTGAAACCAGCACAACTTTTTTCAGAGTGCTAAATTTTTCTAGCCAGTTGCTCTGGATAGATTAATCAGAAATAAGAAGTTTGGTCCCTCTGTTTATGCTAACAAAGCATTTAGCCAGTCACATGGCAGCCTGGACCTTGCTGCTCTGTCCGAAACCTGGCAGGACGTGATTTAGGTCAGGGCTTCTTTCAGTGCAAGCTTCTGCCTCCTGAAAGGCTGGTGGCTCTGAGGCTTACCAGAAAGTCCAGCTATTGTTAGTTGAAGCTGAAATAGCCAGCACCAACCACATTTATATATAAAGAGCTGACTGTGAAACACCTCAGAGATCAGTATTGTTCCTATTTTACAGATAGGAATTTAGATAATTGCCCAAGATTGCACAGATTTAGTGGTAAAACTTAAGAATAAAACTTGGTGCTGTTACAGCAAACATTGCCTCTTGCTGTTGCTAGCAGAACATATAAAAGCCTGCTTGCTTTTATATGCTGTGACCATACCCGGTCACATACCTGGTATTACCACTGTTCCTGTCCTGAGAGAAACGTATAACTGCCTACACAGGTTAGGGTTAGAAATCTGCCAGTAATCATGGCATGTAAATACACTTACTAATGATAATATTTGGCATAACGGCTTTTAGTAATTTATCATTTTGACTTGCAATAATTTGTTAATGTATATGCTGTTGGTGCTTCATTTTTCCAGCGTTTGGGCTTTCTGTTCAGAGCAAGAAGGCTGCCTAGGAGGTGGAAGGATGGGTGACTTTCAGCTGCAGCGGTTGGTGGGGTGTCCTTGGCAGCTCTGCCCAGGCTCACGGTGCGGCTGCACAACAGCTGGCCGTGGTGCCAGCGTGGGGGAGCAGTCAGGGCAAGTGCTGTTTAAGCTGCCACTGCCACATGGACAAAGAAGCGAGTTTTTTAATCTAAAAGCACACGGCAAGAAATTCAGAAGGATGTCCTACTGTAGATTAATGTATGTGAATGCTAAAGCTGAGGAAGAAAGATGAAAATGTCAACTTGCATTTAGATAAAAGGCATCCCGTTTTAAAAGTGATGTTCACTGACATTAGTGTACTTCTGGGATTATTTAGCATGTGCAACTTTAGTCAGAGCTTTATGTAATATTTTATTTTATATATTCATAAAATTGGCTGTGCCCCTTTTTGTGTTTCAGGTTCTCTGGCACCTGGACATTTTTCGCCGCAGTTTCCGGCAAATCACAACGCACAAATGTATGGGCGATTCTTGCATCTTCTGTGCTCTTAAGGTAAAAGTTGGAAATAAATAAAAAACAATTAAAAAAAAACTTGAACAGAAATATTTCCAATATTTGATTAGTATGTATAATCAAACTTGAATCTGGAAATTTGTGAGAGCGAAGGTAAATCTGATAGATACTGGCCCAAGACACTCATAGTACTGTTTTTAAAATATGTTCAAGCCAATAAATTGTGAAAATACTGTAGGTAAAGTTTCAGATACAAGGACTCTTATCAGTGGAATGCAGATCATTGTGAGCCTCCATGTTGTTTGAAAGATTAGTTCAGCCAGTAAAACATCGGTTTGCTTTGTTTTTTCTAATTTATCATTTGGTTTATAAATATCATACTGTATACAGTTAGTATGCTGTTCATAAGCTACCTTTCCTTCAGAGCTACTTTAAATGTCAGCACAGAGAAGGCCAGTTAGCTTTAAGCCTTTCTGTTCAAAACTGTTGATTATGTAAGACTAAAAGGTATTTTCTATTGTAAATATTGATGTCTGCATTAAATAGCTCAGCCCTTTGTGGTCTCTGTTTTAAAAAACATCAATTCTGTTTGTAGATGCAGATACAGTAAACTGACTGTCATAGATGCTGCCTGGACAGTAAGATCTAGATGCTAGCTCTGATTCCGAGTACTGTTATGTACTTGAATAAATTGTGCAGTCCTACATATCCATTTGTCTCTACCCATTAATTTTTAGCACTTCCGTTTTTTTGTGCCCTCCTGTCTTAAGTTTTGCTACTTCAAACCCACGGCTCCCTCTAACCTTGTGGGAGAAATGGACGTGATGCAAACACGATGAAAATACCAGCTTTAATCTTCCTGAGCAGTGATTTTTCTTTCTGAAATTGGGACTGAGATATTTTCTTTGATCACAAATGGGTTGTAAAATCCAACTAAATATTTAAATTTATTGTGGGAGAATTTATTATGTCATGAATTCTGTGTGCAGTAATGAAAAGGACAGACAGTGTGTCTTGTAAATATGGCAAAATAGAGAGTGCAAGGTTTAAATTAAGACCATCTGAAGTTCACAGGCAATATTTGTAGTATAATAGCTGTCTTGCTACTGTTAAGTGACTTTACAGGTGCTCTGGTAGAGACAGGCTTGAAATGAGATATCTAGTGAGCTTTTGGACTGCTGTTGAGGAGGTTTTCCCTTGCAAAAGAGCAGCAAAGAGGAGGCTATTAAGGCATGAAAGAAGATAAGTAATTTCCTTCTGAAGGGAAATTTGTCTCAAGACATATCTGTTGAAATTATGAGACAGGATGATATTTACAGCAGTATCATTGGAAGAGGATATAACAGTGGGTTAGGAGCAAGACAGCACATCTGAAGTGAGAAATACAGCTATCCAGACAGAGAAAAGATGGACTATTAAATATATCCCCTTCCTTATAGGCAAGTGGCAAGACTTAGGAATGATCTGTTTTGAGTTTAAGTTCAGTGGGATAAATAATTTGAAGCTAATTCTTGGATCATGCCCTTGAGTACTGCCAAGTGATTGTTAGCATTCTTTGGTAGCTGAGATGAGGACAGAAAGAAAAGGATTTAGGAAATTATCATGAATGTAAGCTTTTGCTGTTCTGGGGTTTAACCGAATAGCAAGATATGGCAATGAAATACCAGGAGATCAGCCAGGTTCTACCATTTGAATGAAAGTAGACTGGACTCTGAGGCAGAGTTGAGAGGTTTTAGTATAAAGATAATAGTTAAAGTCTTTTTCTGAATGGGAGTACTGAAAAAGAGGCGGGGGAAAAGAAAAGATGTTATAGCGAAAAGGAGAGGATGAACCTTTGTGGAACTGGTATTGAAAGATCAGCTCTGGACGAAGATGGATCTGGATTAGCAGTACCAGTATGAGAGGGGAAAGCACTACAGTAAGACTGGAAGATGGCAGGATCTCTGCACTATATGTATTGAAAGCAGACATTAGGTTGAAGAGTGTTTAGTTTTGTTGGTAAAATCCTTACTTTTGATGTCTTGCTGAAGTGTGCAGTATGCTATTATAAACTTGGAAGTGACAGGTAGAGTGGCAGAATTCACAAATTGTATGCCTGCAGCCATATGCTTATTTTTTAAATTAAGCAGCCTTTGAAAAAATTGCTGCTCTCTCTTCTTGCTCCCAGATATCTGCAAGGATTTTTTTAGTTTGTTTCCTATCTGAAGTTCTTAGCAATGCCATGCTTAGCCAGAAGGTGTTACAACCCTTAGTTTCCAACAAAGCTATAATGTTGCACCAAATCCTCAAGTACTTTTGTATATTTTCAAAAACTTGCATCTGGTTTTGTGCAGAAATCCTATATCTCACAAAACTCAATGTACAATGAAAAACTCTGAAGAAATGGGTAAAAAAGTAAAGAATTATCTGGACAAGTATTTCTGAATATGAGCAGTAACCAATACTTGACAAAGTAAATAAATGAATTCCAACTGGCTTTAATCCAAACCAAAATGTTAGTGTTTTCTCTATCTGCAGTCTGTTCTTCATGGGAAATTTCAGTGTGTTCTACCCAAGCCTATTCCAGAACCTTCAGAAAATTTACAGACATCTAATGTAAAACTATATAAGAGAAAAAATACATAGAATTTGTTTGTTAGAAGTTATAGAACTGTTTTACTCCTGGTTCCCTTATGTTCATAAAGCAACTCACAATCTTATGTCTTTCTCTGGATGATACCGTGACAAGTTTCCACCTTTATTAACTTGTGTAAAATGTTGATGTGTGTACATAAATATTTGAAAATTTGCCCCCATTACTGTGTTGTTATCAAGTCAAATAGTATTATAAAGGTGAGTAATAAAGGGTATCACTTAACTCTAAGTGGAATTGGGGATGCAAACCTCCTCATCCCCCCAAAAAACCCCAAGCACCAGAAACATAAGCAGTCTTACTTGCATGCAACTGAAAAGGTAGGGATACTAAATGATAAAGGTATGCAAAAGGGATGGCCCCAAACCGTGGAGATGATCACGTTCATTTTCATAAACTCCTTAAGCAGGCATTAGAGGGGGAAAAAGGCTGTTTAAGGTATTTACTTGTTCTCTGCTGCCCTCTGGATCAGTGTTCTCAAACTGCTCTTTTTTTTTTCCCCGTCCTGTCAAAGTCTGGCTGTCTGGCACATACTATGTGTAAACTTGTATGAGACAAATGGTATATGTGCTTAATATGCACCTAATACTGCAAGCATCATCAAGAGCATGTTTCATGTCCCCGTGCAGCAGGATCATTCCTTCCCTTCCGTGCTCATTTCTTCCCCTGCTCCAGCCTTCCCATCTGCTCTGGAAGCATTTAACAGTTGTCCTGCCAAGGTAATGCCAGCTTAGCCTCCAGGTCTTTGACATCCTCTTTCTCTTGAATCTTGCCTTAGGCTTTGCTAAGATGAGGGAGAAGATATGGCTGCATCCAGTGGGAACCCAAGAATTTGGAGCTCTATACCATGCGAAAATCTCTCATTAGGGTCTGGGGAGAGGTAATTAGCCTTGCATGCTGTCAGGTGGATCTGCCCGAAATACCTGTCCAGACCAAGCAAGGAGGAGGCAGGACATGTTTACTCTTCTCCAAAGCATGCTGGCATGTTCAGATTCCAGCCTGGCCTGGGAAAGGGGCAGTACTTGCAGGGAAGAGTATACATCGTGTCCCCGCCTCCACTGCAGGTTCCCTTCGCAGGGTAACTCCTGTGTCGTGCAGAGAGGGTTCACGCTCTTCCCCTACTTTGAACGGTTGCTCTAAAGGCGACATTCTCTTCCCATTGACTTTAGAGGAAGATAGTCTTCAATAAGCTAAATTTAGCCTTTGAATAACACCAAAGAAGTTGTATTTTTTTCCACACTTTCTTGGCTTGCTGCAACTGTTTCTAGGAATTCTGGTGTCATGCACAGTGTTTACTGTAAATGCTCAGCTAGCTCTATAAATATTATCTGTAACTTTAAATTACTTTTATTTATAAAATGAGGGATCACAGGACAGTGATGTCATACCTGATATCAAATCACGTTTTATTTTTGTACTGCATTGAAGACATCCATTGCACAAATTCTTCAAGTGATTTTAAAACTTGCTGTGCTACCTGGCTGTGTTTATGTGGCTAAAAAATGAACCTTGAAATCGTTCTAGACATAGGTTCATGGGTTATTTTGGAGGAACCTTGCATCAACAGATACAAGAAGACAAGTTGGAGCTGCAGACTCTGCTGGAATCCCGAACGCTGTTCCTTAAGATGTGGCATTATTTAAGTGGTTTTTTTCAGTACATGAGCTGTCCTAACTGCTATTTGGTTTGCCTGCTCTAACACTGGAAGAGTCTTTTGATTTATTATTAATGTTGAAGTCTACAGTGTTCTGTTTTATTTTCCTTTTTCTGGAGCATGACTTTGCTTTGGTGTTTGTTTATCACAGCTGGAGGAGGGCAGGAAGGGGGAAATCCGTCCACTGTACTGAGCATGCCACAGAGAGTTTGTTCTCCTTCCAGGGATTGTACTGAGAGCTCCATAGTGCCAGGATATAGGACAGAGTGTTTTTTGTGGTTTGCAAAGAAGAATGCTCTATTGATTGATAAATTCCAGTAGGGCTGGTCTTTTCTGTAATTTTGTCATTGCAACAAAAGCAGGAAGAATGTGAATTTTCTGTGTAGAAATGATGTTGTTTTCTAAGGTGAAAACTGAGAACAATAGGGTATTAGAGTGCTTTAAAGAAGTGGAATGGCTATAGTTCATGGTTCCGATTAGCCACTTGATCGAAATGGAGGGATTTGTTATGAAAAGTTCATTATATGGTTGGGACAGTAATAGGTTGGTTGCAAAGATTTCAGCCTCTTGTTTTGTGCTTTTTTCCAAATTAGGATAGTATTTCAGGGTAAAACAGCAGTAAAACTATATAAAATAATTACTTTTATTGTTTAAACTTTTTTTTTCAGTTGGCACTGGCTGACAAATAAACTAGCAGCAAGTACAGTTTCCTGAGTTAATAAACTGGTAATTGAAGCTTCCAAGTAATGACTGTCTTTTTTGATCTTTATCAAGCAGTTAATAAATTGTCACCTAGTTGATGTGGGCACTCTGTGATTTAGGTTTCTTTTCCTGACACCCTCCTAAACAAAACTCACGGAAAGTGTATTTTTATTTGATTCTGGTAGTAGCCAGGGGTGCCCGACTTTACAGTCTATATTGGGGATCTTATGTTAATGTTTAGGGCACAGCGCAAGTAAAAATGGAAGAGAGACTGTAAAATAAAGGAATAATGGAAATCTAGGTTGATTGTTATCAGACTTGGAGGTTTGGAAAGAGATCCAAAGACACAAAACCAAATAAAGCTAGAATTATTTGCACCCTTGAAGGCGAATACAACATGAGGAAATGTGGGGAAGAAATGTGAGCTAGTGGAAATACTGTGGGTGGAGGCTGATGTGGTTGGATGGGAGAAAAGTGATTTTAGCAGCCAGAATTTTTATTGAAACAGGTTGTTGTACTGAGGAAAAGGCTGCATCGGGAGTAGAGTCTGATGTTCTGCATGAGAGATTAGGCACTGTAGACAAGAAAAAAAAGTCCAATGAAAGGAATGGAGTAAGAAGGGCATGCTATTGAAATGGAGAGAAAGTTTGAAAAAAAGATACTCTCACAATTGAGTGACAGCAAGAATAATATTGCTATGTTGAGCAGTGAGAGAAGGATGAGGATTAGCCATGTTAATATTTGTAGCTTTTGCGAAAAGGCAGAAACTGTTCATGTAGGGAATACTAAAGCCTTTGGGGGGAGCATGTTTTGTTCTTTGAAACAGATACCACACCGCTAAAGCTGCGGCGATATCCCCATGCAGAAGGAACTTCTGCACAATGCTGGAAGAGAATAATTATTTCTCAGAGAGCTGCCAAGGACAGAACTCAAATTTACAGTGCATGGATACTGATCTGATTCAGTAGCTGTTGCCTGTTGTCTTCAGCCGTGAATTTATTCTTACGCCAGCCTGCTTCTACATGCTTGATTAAAAAGTCATATGTGCATGTATATCAAGTCTGCGGTTTGTTTCATCAATATGGTTAGATACACATTGCAGATGTCAATTTACCCCAAATAAATTGAATACTTCTTTCCTAGGCAGAAAATGGATTCCAAACATTGTTAGAGATAATTTGGAGCAGATCTTGTAAACTGTGGGGTATTCACATATATTTCAATTTTCCAAATCTTTTAAATTTTAAAGAACTTTAAAATGTCAATCCCATTAATTTACCTTAAAGAATAATTACTCTCTTTATTCTGTAACCAAATGAAGAACAACTGGGTTTATGATCACGCATGTGAATTTTAGCATTCTGAAATAGAAAGCTGGGTTTTAACTTGAATAGTTGTATGATAAAGGTTCCTTGTCTCAACACTTAGATTGTTTTCCTTCGAAACTTTAGAAAGTTTGTGTTGATTCCCCACACTTCCTGAACTGGAGGAGATTATTTTGGGAGACCACTGGCTCTGGAAGCCCTTGTTCTGATGTATATCAGAAGCCCAGATCTGTAGTAGAAAGGACACGAAGCTTCCAGTTAGAAAACTAGGAAAAAGCCTTCTGAATGGTAATAAGCCAAGTGAGGCCCTACAATATATTGCCTGGGATGGTTAAGGAATTTCCAGATTTGGATGCCTCTGAGAGCAAGCTGGTGAAAGATCAACTATGTAATTGTAGTTGATTTGGACTTAGTACTTGGGGAAGGACTAGGTGCAACTAGGTGGACTTTGGCAATTTATTCCTCTTAAAGAAAGCTTGTGCTTCCTAATTCTGCTGTCTCTGCTACCCTTTCCAGACCTTTGAAGATCTGTAGGGAGATAGGCTTCTTTTTTATATAGGCCTCAGGAATGCAGTGTAACCAGAAGGCATACTTCCTATCTGAAAAATCCCTTGCTCATCCTGTTCTTTGTCTTGGCGCATAGACTTACCAACATGGCAAGGATAGGTCATCAGTGTAGAAATCAAAGTACTGCTGCTAATACAATATTACTAATTGCTCAGATTTTATGTTAAGCTTGTTGTTGTTTTGTAACCTTGATTTTTATTTACTGAAAACTCGTAAAATAGGAGAAACTTTCCTTGTTCATGAAGCTTTTAGCAGTGTCTTTTCATGTTGCTGCTGTTAGGAATACGCTCATTTGTGTTGGAATGTAGCCATTGAGAGACATCATCAGTGTGGTGAACACACTAATGAGGTTTTCACTATCTTCAAATTCTGGTGAAGAAGTTTTTGAAAGAGAACAAAGTTTGAATGTTTCATATATAAAGTCTCGTTAAGTCCCAGAAGCACTTGGAGAAAAGGTGTCATGAAAACTCCTGGGACAGAATCAGCAGTGCTTCCTGGTCTGTGCCCAGCTGGCTTTCAGACCTGTATATGGAACAAATGTGTAAGTGATTAACAGTATCACTCAAGGGCAAGACCTGAAATTAAGGAGAGAGATCTGACTGAGATAACTTAAAGTGATGAAACTGCAGGAGATGCCACACCTGTCCATCTAAGGCTGAGAGACAAGAAAGACCTGTTCTGAAGGTGAGCAAAGAACCTATCTTGAAAAATAAGGAAAAGGGGAAACACCACCACCACCCCCCCCAACCCCCTTGCCCCAAAAACGCTGACCAAAACACAATGAAAACTAACCCCCACTGTGTTCAAAGTGCTTTTGACTCCATTTGAGGTGCTTTTGGGACTTCCTACAAGCACCGTGCTCCAATGTGCTCTAAACTGCACTGTGCAATGACATGATAAGATTTGATCTTTATTAGATTAAAATGCACAATTACTCTCTGGTTTTAAGACTTTTTTTTTCTCGTAATCTAAATAAGACTATACCATTGTGTGCTATGTCATTACTAAATCATTATTATTATTATTATTATTATTAAATTTTAGGAAGCATTCTTCTATATAATTTTGGGATCTTTTACTTCCTGATTTTACATATTAGAATTCTTCACAGAATTCTTTGTTACTGAATTATTTTTGTTCTGTGGTTGTGGTAACAGATTTCACAGTTTTCTGCTGTTTATATTTAATGAAAGGTTTTTAGTTTTAATTGTGAAGGCTGTAATTATTTTGTGATGCAAAAAAAAATTGAAATGCGGGATCTTGTGAAATAACAGTTGCTTATAATCATCAGGATCACTTTTTCCTTACTGGATCTCTTTATGTTAACTAGTAGGTATGTTACAGGTAAAAATAAAGTATACTATTTCTTTAAAGATGGAAATTTAAAATAAGAGTTTGCTTGCTTGCTTCTCCTTTTACCTATTTTGGAGCCTGTATTGATTCTCTCCTCCCCCCTGCCCCAAGAGTGCAGAGCCATTTCAGAGCTCTCATTGAAGCAAACGGAGTCCTGTCCATCAGTTCCCTGCAGTGAGGTTGCGTGACAGTGCCGGTCACTAGGCGAGTGTCTCAGTTTCCAGACCTATGAAGTGAGACTGATAACCAGAATAAACACATTTGTAAAGCACAGTCATTAATATTTTCAAATGCTCTTAAATTATTTAATGTAAAGTGCTGAAGCAGGGTGGAATTATGTTTCACTGCCTTTTTTTTCCTGAGGTCCACTGAAATGAGAATTTACTAATGAAACATGAAACTTGCTCTGTTATCAGAGTGACAGAAATGGGGATCAAGGTTGTTAAGTACAGAGATTTTGTCATTCTTTCCACGAGGAGAGGTATTGTCTGTAATTTGTGAAGTGTGAAACTTCCTGCTTCACAGCCTTCTCTTCATTACCCCTTTCCTCATCGTTAGTTGATACTCTAATAAAGGCAATATTAGAAGAGCTGTGGGGTTCAGCACTGTGGGCCCCACATGAATGAGCACCATAAGGACTACCAAAATAAAAATAGGAGTAAAGAGAGATGAGCGTTTTACATCTATATTAGATGATATGTCAACACTATAAATCGTACCATTTCTACAGCCAGAAATGGCAGGGGCACGGAGGTTGGTTTGCTAACTGTGCAGTGACAGCTGTGTTCTGCACTCTCAGCTTCCTCAAAGCAGCTGAGATTGCACAGTTTGGCAAACCTCCTCCCAGTTCACCTGCTCATTTCCTCATAAGACACAAATAAGAACAGTTAAAGGAGAGAAAGATTTAGCTTATTTATTTCCAATTAATATAGATCCTAAGTATGCTGGGGAGAAGCTTTCTGTAATTAAGGGAGGAAGCAATACATGAATCAACATTGCTACAGATTCTCAGTGTAGATTTGAAAGAAAACCAAACAGGCAAACCAGTTTGAGGTTGGCTTTCTCCTTGTTTGATTAAGTTTAGAAGGCAGAAAAGCCAAGTGGTGCACAATTGAAGATGATCCTTTTTTTTTCTCTTGCAATAAGAACGGAGTTTTTCTGCAATCTCTAGGGAAATTGTGAGGAAAGTCTTATAGGAAAGGACAAGCAGAATTTTGAGATTGACACTGATGAAGGTGGTTGCTTGTCATATGAAATGAGGTAGAAAGTAGAGCAGGGTGATGATGGAGACAGAATGGTCTTGTCTGAAAATAAGGGCTAGAAGTTTTTACTTAAACTGAGGATCTTGCTTACAGAACTATGTTCCCGTTTTTGTAGGAGGGCACAATGAAAGTTAAATAACTGTTCAGAAGATCTTTCGGATATCTCTCGCACATGTGTGCATGCGCATACACGCACATGCAAAATAAAAGTGGGTTTTTAATCAGTTGGGAATATGTACTGAACCTTCATGCATATAACCCACACTTTAGATGATAATGCGTCTTTATAGAACTACTCATCCTTGCAAATGATTACCCAGATGACTTGTGAGTTACAGTTATGAAAATGCAGGTTTACGGCAACAAGTGAACAGCTGGCCATACATAGGAACGGCTATTTGTGTCGTGCCTTTTTCCCTCCTGCATGCTGACCCCAAAATCATCTGATTCTTAGCCACTTCTTGGACTTATTGGAAGGTAAATTCCTTAAAGAGTGCAAGCAGCAGGTTGTGGCTGTCTAAGGGCAAAGACATTTGGAAAGAGTTGCTTGAAAGAGGAAAGAAGTTGGCATGTGTAAGAAGAAAGCTACTGAGGTGGGAGTGAAAAAGTGAACTGGAGAGGGAGATATAGAAATAAAAAGTGAGGAAGTTTTGGTGTCCATTGTATTTGCTTCAGGAATCAAATCTGGAGGAAGATCCAAGGGGGATTGATACTGAGGGAAATATACCCCTAATTTTCCCACTCCCCCTTGGATATGTGAAAGGAAAGGAAGGAATAGACCAAGGTGCCTATGATTTCAAAGGAGGAACTTTCAGGATTTTCTCTTGTAGTCGCTGTACAATAGAAATATCTGTGTGTTGCTTGATCAAAGTGAGTTGAAGGTTTGCTGTTTGTTTTCAGATAACTTGAGTCATGTTTTGAAAATACAGTAACTTAACTATCTTTTTGTTTTCTTACTAGGGTATCTTTAACCAGTTTCAATGTAGCAGTGAGAAGGTACTGCCTTCTGATGCCCTGCGCACTGCTCTTGCAAAGACATTTCAGGATGAGCAACGCTTCCAGCTGGGCATCATGGATGATGCTGCTGAATGTTTTGTGAGTATAACTGAAAGATGGTTTGACAGGCATAGATGCAAATCCCCACTACACGATCCCCGCGCCCCCCGNTCCACAGAGAGATCCCCAGTGGGGAATAAGATAATGGGCTTAAGATAACCCAATATATCCTGTATTTGTAGAATACTAATATAACAAAATAGTATAGTTTAATGAGCTCGCTTAAAATGGAAGTAGATCATACCAATAAAGCCTCAAAGTGAAATAAATTACACCAGCCTACACGGGAGCCCCTGTGAGCACAGTTAAGTCAAATCGTTGTATGCAGTCCAGCACTTGAACAGAGTTCTGTATGTAGTAGAACATGGGAACTTTCCATTTAGTTTCTTCCTTGAGAAAGCTAATCTAAATAGCCCACCTAATAATGCTGTGGGAGTCCCCACAAGCAGGTTTGTTAGGTTAACCGTACTGGCACAAGGACAGTAACGAAACAGGCACAAGTTCTGTTCTGAGGTTAGGCTTTAAGGCAGGGATAATTCTATAGCTTTTCACTTAGTTAACCTTTTCAGCCGTAAAGGCAGAGATTTAATTTAAATGGCAGAAGAACTTAGATTCTAAAGTTCAAGGGAAATTGTACAAGGTCAGAGCTATTTTGCCTAATAATTAATCTTGACCTGCTTATTGCAGGCCTATGAACCATCCAGGCAGCTCATAGTGATAGTGAAAATTGTGCTGCTGGAAGAGGTGTCAGTAGACTTCTGGCACCCCCAGATTAATGTTGGCAACAGTGGGAGGAGAGGAGGTCTTAGGACAAGAACTCCTGGGAACTTGAAAACAGATGGAGTTGTCTGAAATAATATCTAGAAAATGTTCAGTGCTTTTGTTTCATGCAGAATTTAGTCTGCCTCTTCGTTTATTAGTTCTCCCCCTTTTTGATAGAATGTAGATTATTTGCTGTATTTTAAAGCCCTTGTGGAATATAGAAATTGATTCGGGTTACTTTGTGTTCATGAGAAGTTAGTGGCAACCCAGTGATTTTAAAACTGCAGAGCTGCTCTGCCTGTTACGTTTGGTCAAATCCATTGATGCTTGAGAATTGGACAGAATAATTGGTGACAATCTTCAGCTGTGCTAGTAAATAAAATAAATGGTTATCTGACATAGCATTTCAAATCAGAAGTGGTAGCCATTTCCTTTTATATCAAAGAAATGCCAACTTCTTTGTTTTCTGAGCAACTTTCAAAAATTTGCAAGAACCTTCTGTCTCTGTAAATAACATTTATTATTGCATCTGACATGCTTTTGTGTTCTATATTTTAACTTTTGTCTACATTTGAAATGGTCTAATGCTTTTTTGCTCTTTCTTCTCTCTTTGGCTAGGAAAATCTGTTAATGCGAATTCACTTCCACATTGCAGATGAGACAAAGGAAGATATTTGCACTGCACCGCATTGTGTTTCTCATCAGAAGTTTGCGATGACCTTGTTTGAACAGGTGAGGAGGTGATACATGCTTTATACAAATCACCAGTTCTCAAGTTTCAAATTTTTGTTCCTAAGACATGCATTGCCATGGTAAAAAAGATACAAGCAGAACTGTTGCTGTGGAAATACCTGTTTAATCCTGTCGATGTATTACATTTTCTTTCTCTTCAGTGTGTTTGTACCAGCTGTGGTGCCACCTCTGACCCGTTACCTTTCATCCAGATGGTACATTATATTTCCACAACCTCACTCTGGTGAGTTGAGATTTTTACAGGGAAGAGAACTTCTCTTTTTTTTATACTGGTATTGCAGTTTGATCTTTACCTTCACAAGATTAAATGTCCAGAACATGCTTTGTTGAAAGTTGGTGGAGCTTTGATAACTATGATAAAGAACATGAGAATTTAGTGGAGCAGAAGATATCAATTTAGGGATGGATCGGTGTGTCTACTTGTTCATGATTCTGAATATGACAACTGTAGTGGCAAGGACTCATGTACATTTTGAAAGACCTTAATATGTGAGGTAAGTTAAGAAGCAAGGTAAGAAAAATAAAAAATAATTTATGCTGGAAAGGACCTTTGGACATCTACTCCATTCTCCTGTTCAAAGCAGGGCTAACTTCAAAGCTAGATCAGGCTGCTTGGGGTTTTGTGCAACTGAGTTTTGAAAATGTTCAAGGACAGAAATTCCATGACTTCTCTGGGCTGCCTGTTCTTGTGCTTAAGCACTCGCTGTGAATTTTTTTTTTTCCTTATATCCAGTCGGAATTTCCCTTTCTGCATTTTTTGCCTCTTGTCTTTCCTCTGTTTGCCTCTGCAAAGAGTCTGGCTTGTGTTTAGCTTGTCTACCAGCCTTCTGCAATGTTGCTCCTCAGCCATTCAGTGCCCAGCTAGTACTGCTGCACTGAGTGTGCTCTGTCCAATGTGCAAGACTTTGTGTTTTCCTTTACTGAATTTCATGAGGTTCCTGTCAGCTTGTTCCTCCAACCTGTCAAGATCCTTCTGGATGGCAGCACTCCCTTTCTGTATATTGACTGCTCCATCCGGTTTGGTGTCATCTGTAAACTTGATGTGGGTGTATTCTGATCCATCATCCAGGTTGTTAATGAAAATGTTAAATAGCATCAGCCCCAGTATTAACCCCTGAGGAACACAACTCTTAACTGACTGCTGGTTATGTTTTGATCCTCTGAGCCTGAAGGTCCAGCTAGGTTTTTGTCCACATTGTATTCTACCCGTGCAGTCCACACCTCTCAGTTTGGCCACAAGAACGCTGTAGATGACCTGGAAACCTTGCTAGAGACCAAATGATGTTAACTGCTCTTGCCTCCTCAACAGAACCCATCGTTTTATGCTAGGAGATAATCAAGTAGGTCAGGCCTAGTTTGCCCATGGTAAATCCATGCTGGCTGCTCTGACTCACCTTCTTGTACTTCATATGCCTCGAGATGTCATCACCCCAGGTATTAGAGCGAGACTGACCAGCCTGTAGTTCTTCAAATCCTCTTTCTTGGATGGATATATAGCTCTTGCTTTTTCTAGTTATTGGGGAGCTCCCCTGGTCACCATGATCTTTCATTAAAGGAGATGGTGCACAGAGCAATAGCTCTAGCTCAGTAGTAGCTCGTTTGAATGAATGCTAGAGAAGTCTTCTTTTAGTAGGTGGCTGCTCAGTTAAAAGCTGCTTAAATGTGATCGAGGCAGGAATCTGTTATTCGCTTCTGTCTTGAAATTTTGATTGGGATGAAAATTTCTCTTTGTTTCTTGTCCTGCATGTGAGACATGTAGTTACAGAGCCCGAAAAAAAATGTATTGAAAACTACTAGTTGCTCTTCTCATGCAGATCTCTGTTGAAAGCTACCACTTCACCAGTGTATCAGGAGTATTGTAAAGCATTCCCCCTTGTGGCTGCTACCTGCCATTCCATTGAGCTGTAGTTTTTCTTTAGGTTACCAGCAGGCAGTGTGTAGCAGAATATTATTTATTAGAAAAACAGGAAGAGAATTATGTAAATCATATTCAGTATTTATATGAAATATCTCAATAAATCTTTTCACGCATTACTTTAAAAACACCAATAAACAGTGATATATTTATTTACCTCTTAAACCATTTTAAGCTTGAACATGCTTTGAGCGCTAGTATTCTTGTGTATTTATTGTCGTCTTTCTTTCAACTTGGACAGTGAAATCAATTGGGTACCATGCTATTTTTTGTCTATAGTTTTATTATTAAGGATGTGCTTTATTGTGCTACTTTACTAGGGTTGTGGTTACTGAAGGGAAGCATTTTGAAGGAAATATTTCATTTTGAAATCAAGTATTTCTCAAAATGCTAAAACTTGCTTTTAACATGTAAATTTTAAGCCAAACTAGAAACTCTTTCTGTTTCAAGTTTTACTTGTTTTCTTTATGGAGTATTATCATGGAAGGTGTAGTAATTCACACTTAATAATTATTTGATTTTTTTTTTCTGTACTGCAATATTAAATACAAAAAGTGTTGTGTATTTTAAGATTCTTAACTTTTCATAAAACTGAAGTGTAACATATACTTACTTAATGTGGGTTTGGGTTTTTATTTTATTATTAAACTTTTGTTTTCTATGCTTTCTCTATAACTGAAGCAATCAAGCTATTTGTATGCTGGAGAGACGAGAGAAACCGACTCCAGATATGTTTGGAGAGCTGCTACAGAACGCCAGCACTATGGGAGACCTGCGAAACTGTCCAGTTAGTATCCTTAGTTTTCCTTTTTTGCGGGGGGATGGACAGGACAGAAGAGGTTCAGTAGATTACACTGATGTGTACCTTTTAACTCATGAGCATTTTCGAGGTTTAGCTCATCATAATGAGAAAAAGGATAGGTCAGAGAGTTTTCTTTGGGTTTGAATTCAGTACCTCTCAGTTATTCAATGAAGGAAGGGGAAAACTACTGATGTTGAGTGCTTCTTTGACTAGACACAAGTAGTGAGAACAGGAGTAGACATAGTGTTTGGATGGAAACTAAAAATGAATGTTTCAGAGAGTTAGAAACCACAAAGAAAGGTGATGAGGGAGAACAAATTGGAGCTTACATTGCTCCCAGGGAATGGCCACACAATCCATTCCTGTTCAGGCTGGTGTTGCTCCTAGAAGTACCTATTGTATGTTTGCTGTTCAACTTCACTGAGAGTTGGTGAGGCCTCCAACACTAGCATTACATGAAGCTGCAATCATGCTGCTTTCATCCTATGATGAAAGTTCTGGGATCTTACCTAAAGAAATGGAAATGACAAAGAATTTGGAGGCTGTATCTTTTTATAGGAAATTTCTGTATGTTGACAGTGGTTTTGATTAGTTAAGCGTTTTAGAACAGTGTTCCCACAGTTCATCCAGTTTCTCTGGTGATTATTTCTGTTGAGGGTGGCATGCTTCATGTGTAATAATAGCATGAGAAAAGAAGTACTTATTTCTTGTAAAATCTTTCCAGCAGTGCCATGCTGTGCCACAGATAGCACAATTTTTGTACCAGTCACTGTAATCATGTGTACAAGATTGGTTGTTTTGCCTAGATAAGCTTCCATACAACTTCATTACTACCTTTTAGTTGGAATAAATGGAACTGTTGAGCAAACTGCTGTACCTGCAGCATATAGCCAAAATGTTGGTCAGAGGGAAAGAGAGAAAGACTGCCGGTTCCTACTGCCAGAGAGTATCCTGACAGTGAAGGGCTTATAGTCTACACAGTATATCTGCAAGAGCTATGCCAAAGGCAGGAATCATCACAGAAAATTTGAGGGAGTATTGATTTGTTTTTCTGAGTGAGGTTTGCTGTTCAGAATGTGGGCGATACTGACCAGAAAGTGTAGGCTACAGTTGTTGTGAGTGATGACTGGTGTTTAACCACTTAAAAACAATTACTGCGTATGTCCGGTTGATAGTCACAGGCTGCTATTCTTGAAAATGTTCTGTTCTGCTATGCAGTAAAAGTCTGACAAAATTCAGCTGAATTAAGTCTGTGTATCGGTTGGGTTAAGAAAAATAAAAATATTTAATGTAAATATAAAATTTTTTTTTTTTAATCGTAAGGGGTTGATTACTAAAGCAAGAGTTTGATATCTTGTTCTACCTTTTAATTTGACTATGTCCAGATCTAGGGCTTTAGATAAGTATGCAAGAAGAGTTATCATCGAACTTTTTTACATATTGATTAATAGGTAGGGCAGGAAACAGCTGCATAATTGCTGCTTCATGTAATGCTACTGTTAGATGCCTCACCAGTCCTCAGTGAAGCAGTACAGGCTCTAACAGGAATGGCTTGTGTGCCTGTTCCCTGGGGGCAGTGTGAGTATTTCCATATTATCTCCCCCACTTTCTGTAGCTTGTAACTCTGAAACATTCACTTTTAGTTTTCATTGAAACATTATTTTCTTTTTTTTTTTAATATTGGCAAATAGTGGCTCACTTATCTGAGTAGAAGAAAGAAAAATATTGTATTGTTGTTTAAAAGATTAATATGAGTCTAGCTATTTAATAACCAAAGCATGGGGAATTTAATAGAAAGACATTCATTGTCAGGGTGAACTGCTATTTAACTGTGAAATAATCAGTTGGATAAAAATGCTTACCAGTACTTGCTTCCCCTTTCTTTTTCTATTTGGGAAATTTTTCTGTTGAGGCTTAGCTAAGTGTTGCCTAAAAGTCATGCAAGGAAGCTCTTTATCAGGATGCCATATTCCTCCTGTCTTGCAGAAAACGCTGATGTTAGCTAGCTGAAGCAAACAACAATTTGAGAGTAAGATAAGTTTGTTGCGAGGTAGTCCACAGGAATGCTTGTACTTTGAATGACAATTGCAAAATATGTGTGAATATAGTCATCTTAATATTAAAACCTCATATCTACATTTAAACATCACAGTCCTCTACCTGTAAAATAATCTTCATTGCCTTGTTGTTAAGCTCGTTTCTTTCTGCTTTTTTAATTTTTCATTTTTGTTTCTCATTGATAATTGGGACTGAAATTCTGGTTAATTTTCTAGATTGCTGTGGGGAAGAAATGCTTTATGATCTCTTCCCTGGTTGTAGTGTCAGAAATGATTATATCCAGTTGTGCAACTGGTCTCGGTAGAGATGAGAAACTATTCCCAGTATGAAAATGTGTTTTTCTGGAATTTTGCAGAGGTGCCTTTGTGACCTGCGACAGGGGGAAAGTGAGTGTTGCAAAGGGACTTTGTCATAGTTGTGTCCCC
>WAAD01008289.1:177067-212363 GCA_013389945.1 Fregata magnificens
TCCTCCTTCCGGCCCTTCTTGTAGATGGGCGTCACATTGGCTAACTTCCAGTCATCCGGGACCTCCCCCGTTGACCAGGATTGCTGATAAATGATGGAGGGCGGCTTGGCAAGCTCCTCTGCCAGCTCCCTCAGCACTCTCGGGTGGATCCCATCCGGCCCCATAGACTTGTGAGCGTCCAGGTGGCGCAGCAGGTTGCTGACCGCTTCCTCCTGGACTGTGGGGGGTTTATTCTGCTCTCGGTCCCTGTCTTCCACCTCAGGGGGCTGAATACCCTGGGGATAACTGGTCTGACTATTAAAGACTGAGGCAAAGAAGGCATTAAGTACCTCGACCTTTTCGTCGTCCTTGTTGACAATGTTCCCCCCCGCATCCACCAGAGGATGGAGATTCTCCCTGGCTCTCTTTTTACTGTTAATGTACTTGTAAAAACATTTTTTATTATCTCGTACAGCAGTGGCCAGATTGAGCTCTAGCTGGGCTTTTGCCTTCCTGATTTCCTCTCTGCACAACCTAACGAGCTCCCTGTAATCTTCTTGAGTAGCCCGCCCCTTCTTCCAAGCGTGGTAGACTTGCTCATCTATGGGCAGTTACTTGCTCATCTATGGGCAGTTACTTGCTCATCTATGGGCAGTTACTTCATTTCAGGAGTTGCAGCTGTCTGGGAAAAGTGCTTTCATCACCAGAATCTCCCATACTTGAGCACTAAAGACTTTTTACGTAAATGGGTGTTGGTAGTATTTACTGCACCAGGGAGGAGCATAAGATGATTTCCTGCCTGTGCTATGGAAGCAAGTTAAGTGAGAATCTGCAATGAGAAGACAATCTGTGTATATGGTCCTTCAGGCAGCTGAACAGTCTGCTGAACACTCTTCAGTTGAAAAGGGGTTAACTGGAGGTCTGAAGGCTTAGATCTCCTTTATTGTTCATGCCCAGTGACCCTAGTCAGCCTGTTTCTGCATACAGTGCTAACTTCTAACATTGCTTCTGAAAAAGTAGTGCATGAGTTAAGGTCAGACTTGTCAAGCATCAGAAATATGATCTGCTAAGTCTGTTTGAAAAGTTACTTTATTGTGCCTTAAATAGACTTTCTAAGAAGACCTAACAGTGGAATCAGCAACTGTTTGTTGCACCAGAGTGTCAACAGCTATCGTACCACTGTGTCCTTTTAGTTACAAAAATAGTTGCTCTCTTGTATTGTGATCATATATGTGTATTTGTTTCATTTGAAAAAATATTTTTCACATCAGAATTTGGAAAAAATGTTTCAAGTTGGTTTCCTTCAGTACTCTTTCATTCTTCATCAGAGGTCCAAGTAACTGTAATACATGGGTTTAGATAACCTGACAGTACTTTTAATGTTTTAGCAAATACTTAACACTGTAGGTTCCAGTCATAGTCCTAGGTAGAGTGAGAGAAAGAAGGGAAAGTTGGAGCAGAACTTGAGTGATGAGGAAGCAAAATTTATGTTGAAGAAGACAAAATTGAAAATGCTAGTGGAATATTGTTTATATAGTCTGCAAAAGTGGCACAGAGTTTATTGGATTAGGTTCCTTCCCTGCAAAACTTGCCATGCAGAAGTCAGCAGAAAAGGGAGGGTAGGGGGACGGTCGCAAACATGTAAGCATGAAGTTCAGCATGTAACCTTTTGTTCTGTCATTTTTAGTGACTTTCTCCTTTTCTTTTTCTTTCTTCTCTTACTGATTCTATCCTATGTTATTCCCTTCAGCTTAGCCCATCTCACCACCTAAATTCAGTTGTCTTCATCTTCCCTGATTCAGCCTTAGCTATAGTCAGTCTGTCCCCTTAGCTAGCCACCTGTCTGGGCATTTCCCCTTTTTTTACCTACCCAAAACCTTTCCAAAAAAGTCAGTATGCCAACTCATACAACTGCTCAATCATCAAATGCTGATCCGTGGGGCTATAAAGAAGCCACCCACATTGACCTGTCAACTGAATCGTTCTGGGCAAGAGCAGGATTCTTCATTTAATGGCCATTTACCCACTACTCCAGCCCAGAAAATTATGGACCCTATCCCACATCGTCCTCCGGGGAAGGACCACCCTTGGGTTGTATGACCTCAGGCACCCGGCTACTTCAGAATGGGGGCATGCATAGTGGCTGCATAAGCCCTCTCTTGCTCCTACAAACCTGTGCTGCTGAGAAAAATGTGCGTATTCTGGCTGCCCTATTCACGCAACTGAGATTTCAGTGGGAGGGAGTAGGGGTTTTCGGTCTTAACCTGTTTGACTTCATTCTCTTCTCTAATATATTCTTAGACATGCACACAATCCCTACAAAAACACTTTTCCTTTGTATATCACTGCTTGCTTATGAAGCCATCCCACCTCTGGAGGATGAGGTATTGTAAGTGATACATTCAGCATGGGACACCTTTTAAGCGTATGATTGGGCACTCAGAGAGAAATCCTGGACTTGTTATTTCAGTGAATTTAAAAAAAAAAAAAGTGTAAAGTGTTAGCTAATATTCTCGGGATTGTAATTCCTATATGCATGCATTATGTGGATTTAGTCTTTGTTCCAGAGAGTCCAGGTAAAGACAAGAAAGCCTGTGTCCTGCAAACTTTTGATTCTTGGCATCTCCTCCATGGCTATTAAATGTCCAGTGACAATAGGACAAAATTTGAAATTTATGAAAGGAGGAGAAAATAGTTACGCAAAGCTAGCAAGCCTTCATTCTACAAGGCTAAGTTGGGCTCTAATTAGTCTATATAGACCCTAAGCTAGCTCCAGCAGCACTAAATGTTTTTAAATAGTTTCTGTTACAGTACTTGAAGGATGCTAACCAAGCTTTCCCTATCAGGTTGAAAGAACTTTGGGGGGAAAATGTTTAACTAGAGAAGTTGTACACTCTGAAGTGAAACATAAGCCTCTTCTATCTTGAGGGGAGCCACTACAAAGTATAAGATAATACTGTTCTTTCAGTCCGTAAAAGATGTGTGACAGTCCATGCTGTGAAGGGAAAAAAAAAAATTCTCCCAAAGCACTGACTGATGCTCAGTCACCTAAATGCTGCACGTCTTCTATCTGGCTACAAAATCACTCTCAGCTTTGCAAATTAATAGAAATGCGAGTCTTGTGTAACTTGCTTTTTGTTGTTTGGATTCCTTCCCACTTATTTATTGTAGTACTGTTGTAGCAATTGTAGTTGAAGTGAATTATTTTTTCAACTGTTGAGGGTACAATTTTTTTGTGTAAAATCTGCTTTAAATGTTACTGATTTTTATGTTAATTTCTATAGAAGGGGGAAGGCTCAGAACAGCCAGCTATATAGTCTGAGGGCTGTTAATCCATTATTGGGTAGTAGGGATTTTCCTTTCCTATTATCCTATACAAGGTGAAAGTTGGTGATATAAAGGCTAGAGAAAGTCTTTGTAGCTTATTCATAAATTCCCTTCTTATCCTGCATCTCTGCTTGGGACTACTCACGTGAGTAAAGCCATGCGTGTGTTTGTGCTTGCAGGTTTAGGATTGTGAATGTGTGAGAACCATGAAATTAAGAAAAGGCAATACAGAAAACTTGTGATGTCAGATACTCTTAATTCACATTTGATGTGAGGAAATGGGGAATAAATTGTGTGCAAGAGACAATATTAGCACTCAGACACATGAGCTGTAGTAATGGAACGTTGTCGTGTCAGCTGATCCATGTTGATGGTTTGTGTGTATGCTCTTATTAGCTTGTGGCAGACGTGAATTAGCTGGCTTAGCCCTTGAGACCCAACTGAGGCTTCTTCACTGTAGACTGAGCTAACTCAGATTACTTAGTATTTGCTACAGGCGAAGAGAGTGCAGATGGATAGTTAGTGCTGAGTAGCTGATGATGTGCAGTAATTTATTATTACATGGTAACTTGTTCATGTGTTTGAGTCTTCTTTCAACAGAGTAATGTCAAGCAAGCTGTCCTCGGGATTTTCGTGTTCATGGCCATTAAAATTGAAAAAGTATTCAGACAGCAAGAAAGTGGTGTCCTTAGACTATTAAAGGACAAGGCAGAGTCAACTTTTTCCTCTCCCTGTGGATGAGCTCTCATTAACCAGAGTCCTTGGAGGGGCTGTAGTGCTCTTTTATGACCTTAAAAACGGAACACCCTCCCCTCCCCAAGACAAAATCAAAAACTTTTGGATATAAAAACTTACCCAAACCTGCCAGTTAGCTTTGGAGCGTTTGCAGCTCCTAAGGAGCAGGAGAGCCCTGCTGCTCTTAGCGCACAGAACACTTGGTCTGAAGGCTCTTTTCATCTCTACTGTGTTCTTCTGTCCTTCCAGGGCACCTAACTGATAGTGAGTGCAATCAGAGGCATGTTTCCAAAAAGGGCTCGCTGGCAGATCGCAAGAGGAGTTCTAGCCGGTCTCGGCGAAAAGGAGATGAGGCTCAGTCATCAGGATACCATAGTGAAGGCAAGAGATGTTACTTTATTTCAAATATCAATATCTCTTTCTGCATGTTTTTAAGATCCTCAGCGTGTACATGTATTTCCCTCCTTGTTTCTTCTTGTTTCTTACATCTTTGTCTGTATTTTGCCTGTCTTTGCTTTTTTTTGTTTTTGTTTTTGTTTGGGGGAGGGTTGGTTGGGAGTTTTTTAATTTTGCTGGGGTTTTGTTTTCTACTTTTCAAAGTCTGCATGAAGATGCTGCAAGTAGGGCTGCTAGTTTAATCTGAAGTTATTTTTTGTGGCTTTTGCTGTCTCTGTAAACTGCAGGAGAAACCTTGAAGGAGAAACAAGCCCCCAGAACTGCCCCCAAACCATCCAGCAGCACCAGCAGGCTGAGGGAATTCAAAGAGACAGTGAGCAATATGATCCACAGCAGACCACAGCAGATTTCTCAAACCATCCAGAATTCTCCTCGTGGAGGGAGTAGTGTGGATCAGGCAGAAACACGACCCTCAAAAAGCCTGTCTGTACACTCTCGAGACTGGGAAGTGGAGAGTACCAGTAGTGAGTCTAAATCCAGTTCGTCTAGCAGGTACCGGCCAAGCTGGAGACCCAAAAGAGAGTCTCTGAATATAGACAGCATCTTCAGTAAAGACAAGAGGAAACATTGTGGCTACACTCAGCTTAGCCCCTTCTCTGAAGAGGCAGGTAAGAGTTTGAGAAGAAAGATTTATTTCAGCATGTGTGGAATTTATAATCCTCCACTCTCCAGTTTTGTTTAAGTAGGAAAGTGAAATTTTGAACATGGCATTTAGGTCAGTGGGGAGTTGTGTCCTTGAAGGCTAGTTTCTGTGTATTTATGTTGCATGTATGATACTTTTGTTTGCTCTCTGTGTGCTATATTTCACATGTAAGGAAACAATAACGGAAGTGTTGCCGTTTGTGCTGCTTAAATGGACACAGGGCTAGACTGCTAAATATCTGGAAGTTCATCCCTTGGAATGGCCTTTTGCCTCATCACGGTATTTTTGCATGATGGCTCAGACTATGGTGTGATGAGTTCCTCATATATCAGTGCTGAGTTGTGAGGATGAGAGCTTGGCAGCCAGTGATGATTTATCTTGGACCATTTTACGCCATAGCAGCTATGCAGCTTGTATGTAGAGACTTTGTCCTAAGCTTTGCTGTTTTTGAAGGTAGTAAAATCTGTTGTGAAACAACTTTGGGTATCTTTTGTTGCCCCTGCCCCAGCCCCCCGCTTCACTTTCCCCAGTCTGCAAATGAATGTAACAGTTATTTTGGTCCCTATCAAGAGGAGGGTACACCTGAAACTGTGAAGGGTGTGGAGAGCAGTTTTATCAGTTCCTGGTTTTTATGCTGTTATGCTACTGGAGCTGCTGCGCTCCCATCTCAGAGTGCTTGAAGGACAGAGGTTTGTGTGACTGGCAGTAGAGTTGTGGTTAGTGAGGATGCTGTTGCAGAAATTTGGGGGCCTGGAGAGAGGGAGGGAGAGATGATACCGACTAGAAGGAGCTAAAGGTTGAAAAGAATTGGGAAGCATAAAGAAATATATGTAGGGAAGATGAAGGGAGAATAGAACACGGCTCCCAGGAAGAAAGCAAAGGCAGCAAACAAGAGGCAAGTGGGAATACGCAGTGAAATCAGTAAGGAAAAATTAAAAAAAAAAAAAAGATGAAAAAGTTTTCCTGTCCTCTATGAACTAATGTTATATAAGCCTCATCAAATCCTAAGTGGCAAAATCAACAATGTAAGAAGTGTGCAGCATCTGAAGTAGATATGATAGAGTACAATAACAAATATAAACTGGAAATACAGTTGGGTAAACTGTAAAATGATCTTGTACAAATACAAATTGTTATGGGGAGGAAGGGATTTTCTTTCCAGACTTGATTGTTACTTGGGGGGGAATATGGTAAGTTATACTAAAGGGGAGAGATTAAAAAATAAATTTGTTGATAGATCATTGCTTAATATTACCAGGAATGCTGTAAAAATATTGGGGGGGGGGGGATGTTCTGCTTAATAATTGCTAGCTTTACACTAAATTAGAGGCAGCACTAAGCGTGTTTGAGAAGCTAACACATGTATAGATGATTTGCTGGTGTTGAAGCTTGGATCTTCTATCAAGCTATAGTCTTTTGTCTTGACAGGTAAAGAGCTTATTGAGAATGAGGTGAAGGAATACACTGTTAAAGAAACAAGATCAAGCCAGTCAAATGTCAGATACAAGCGTGGTGTGTTAGGCCGGGGCACTCAGCATCATATGGTGGATCAACATCCTCATCTAATACAGAGGATGGAGTCTGGCTATGAAAGCAGTGAACGCAACAGCAACAGCCCAGTTAGTCTGGACATGCCCTTGTCTGAAAGCTCAAGCACCCACAGGTAGATTTCAACAAACTTCATTTTTGGAGTGATTGAAGTCTTGATTTCTTTTTTGTAGTTACATAATGGTGCAGAACTTTTTTTTTTTTTAATGCAAAATGGCGTTCCTAACTTGTAATACAGGTTTATTGGGGCAGGGGAGAAATAGAAGGGAAATAGGAACCTGAGTGAGTTTGATTCCTTTTCTTGTCAGTATATTGATAGCTTACTGCTAGTGAGAAGGAAGAGAAATGGGGTTCAGTTGAATGAGAAATGTTGACTAAAATGATGCATCTGAAGTAGTCGTACCCTTAGTCTATGATTTAAAAACTCAACTAAAATATCAAACTTCCTGCTTGTCCTTTGAACAGCTCATAGACCTTTTTGTTTCAGTTAAGCCATTGCTTGATAGAAGCCTTGTACAAAATGAGAAATCAATAGTCTTGTATAGAAATCTTAGACATTTTCAGTTTGAGAGGTTCACTGAAATCTTGCAAGACACTTGCAATATTTATATGCAAAAATAAATAGGCAGCACAATGTGTTTCTCTCCTTGGCTTAGGAAGCTTCGGGTAATCACACACTGAGACTGTTTATGGCCAGAATAGTAGGTTTTCAGCTGTAAGAATCTCTTGAGAACAGCTATCAGACCACAGTTTTAATATGCATTGCATACTCTTATGGAGGAGATTAGAATTATTGTCCTCCCCCTTGTTAACTTTCTCTTCACGTGTTTCTCCCAAGATTTTCTTATGGTAGACCTTTTTTTTTTTTTTTTTTTTAAATGAAATTAAAATGCAAGTAAATATTTCTGTGATTAAAAAAAAAAAGGTAGATAGAATATAATTTCTCCTGGAGAGATTAGTAAAATGGTAAACTATAATTACTCTCTTCTTGGAGGGATGCTCATATGAAACGAGCAGGTGGATTGGTTCCTGCCTGGCGTAACATTCCAAAGTCTCACAGTAGCAGCATCTTGGAAGTGGAGTCTACTTCATCACTTGGGAGCTGGGCAAACAGCCCACGCACCATTGGAAATGGTAAGATGCACTTTCTCGGTAGCAGTGGGTTTGCAAATTGTTCTTTACTTTCTGGGTGTTTATAGTGAAATTGAGAAAAGGGAGAAGAAACATTGAAGAACTAACACAATTTTACAAGATATAACTTATAAGATTTACCAAAGCAGGTTGCAAAAAACTTTGTTGCAATATTCCTTTGATCACATTGCTCTGGCATCTTTTTCGAGTATTGACTTAACTGATAGTTATTTTTCCTCTTCTTTTCCATAACTCGGTGTTCTGCCATCAGGGGAAAATATCTTCCCAAGCATAACTCATAGTAACTTAGTAGGATTGACAAGTCCTGAGAAGCAGCTCATAATGCTGTACAAAATTCAAAATTGTCAGAAATGAGAATGGATATTTACAAGATGTTTGGGTGAAGGCTGAGATTTTCTGCAGATATGCATTCTGATTATGTATCATTCTGAGCAAATACTATTCCAGAGAATGTCTGGGGAAGGGAAAGGGAGGAGAGGAGACACTTTTTGAATACAGGTCATAGTTGAAGTGAGAATGACGACTTGATTGGTTTCTGCTGTGTGTTGACTAGGATATTGATATGCTTTATTTTCCTCCCATTCTCATCTGCTTATGCAGTTAGGTGAAAAGTAGCTCAGTTGGAATCCATTTTACTTACTAAAGCTAATGATCTGACTAATTTGACATAGCATTATTTACAAATTATAAACACAGTAAGAAGCCTCAAGATTTCAGCATCGTCTTAGGGTTATCTCTTCCAATGACTTCCTCTGTTCCGTTTGCTGTTTCTTGGGTCAGTGAATCCAGAGATGGGCTGTGCTGCAGGGGAGCTTGAAGCAATACTGCAGCATTTCTGCCAGTCACTGACACAGAGAAAGCAATTGGAAACCAAATGGCTTGGGCAGGGTTTTAAAAGTAAAACCTAACAAAGCAAAATTCGTGATCTGAAATTCTGTGGTCTTTGCTTGGTCAGGCTGTTATTTTCTAATGTTAATTGTATTCTCCATTAATATTTCTTTGTCTTTTAAGGGATACTTTAAGAGATTTTACTATCAAAAAATGTTCCTCTTTTTCTTTTGGAAGGTGGGGAGATGTTTGTCCCTTTAAAGAGTGAACTGGATGAATTGCAAGAGGAGGTGGCAAGGAGAGCGCATGAACAAGAACTACGCAGAAAAAGAGAAAAGGAAATGGAGGCAGCAATGGGCTTTAATCCCCGTCCCAGCAGGTTCATGGATCTAGATGAACTGCAGAATCAGGGTAACTTACTGAATGCAGTATATTTTGCAGGTTGTAGTGCTGAAGTTTTTTGAACCTTTGAACTTAATTTCCTATTGTAAGTCTCCCCGCCGTGCCCCACCCCCACCCCCCCTTACAATTTTGTAACTTCAGTTAGTGAAAGACCAGCAATTTCAAACCTGTAGGATGCAAAAAACCTGTGTTTGGTATTTTGACCAAATTCCTTCTTAAATGAAGCAACAAAGTCATGCAGAGGTGTTTTTAATATATTTGCACCTTTCCATTTTTATGCGGTGATATGCACCATTACTAATATTGATACCTAGATTTAGCTACGAGGCTTTAACCAACATCTTGGAATGAGAAGGGCTGTTTATAGCTTTCAGACGCCTCAGGTCCACATGCAACATAGCTTGTCCATTTAGGCCATTGTTTTGTTTCTGGTAGTATCACTACCCTAAGCAATTCTGCTTGTTCCTGCCCTTGTACTTTCCACTCTTTCTCCCTGCACAGCTGTGCAGCCACAGCACAGGGGTGGGAACAACTGCTGTGGCAGGCTTAAGCTGGATCTAATGTTGAAAATTTGAGCTGGGTTTAGCTTATATATCTTTTCTAAGGAAAAAGAATGGAAAAAAAGATTTAAAAGTCAAATACTAAGTTTGATTGTCTTTTTCCATGACTACTCATGTTTCTGGCAGGGGATGGCAGCAGAAAAGGTTTAATTGTAAGGATGGAGCTGCAGCAGAGGGAACTTGGTGATAAGATTCACATGTAGCACCTTTCGTTTAGCCCTCAATTTTATTTTAGCCTTCAATCTCCATCAGCCAGTGAGGGGAGTCAGAGAGAAGGTGGGGGAAGTGCACTGACCCAGTTGAAAGTGAAGGCTGAAGCCTGGTAGAGCATTTAACTGGGGAGTTGTTGGTAGGTCAGCAGAGCCCAGGAAGGTGCAGTGAACGCCTAGGCTCTGCTCCCACAAACACATGCATGATTGGGGCAAACCCACTGTGGCCTCCTGTGTTGCCAGGCCTCCTTGCATCCCCATGCTGCTTGCTCAAACCTGTTGTAGATAAGAATTGAGGTGCTGGTTTACTGCTACAGGACAGAGAGGAAGGAGAGGGGCACCCCGCAGCAATGCGAGCTCTGGGCACAATACAGCCAGTGCTCTGCGGCCTTACAGCCATGCCAACGGCTCAGCAGCCAGAATGTCACTGTGCCAATGACAGCTGAAAAATATGATCTCTCTGAGAATGTCTGACTGTGGGAATGTTTTTATAACTTTTGCTGACCATCAGTGAGCCACATAGTTATCCTTTACAGTCCTGCTGTGACCTGCCAGTAACCAAGTGAAAAATTCTGATGTACCAGAGTAGATGGATATATTTTTTTATTAGTATTAGTGTTTACTTTTGTAACATAAATGCTAATGATGTAAAAATTGAAGAGTAAACCTCTCTTGTTGAGCATGAGGATGTTGTCTTCCCTGCTTCTCCTGCTCAAAAGAAAATAGCATATTCTCCAAGATGTTACCCTTCTTTGATCTCATTGTATTAGTTGGTAAAAGCAAAAATTGCTTAGCTTTTGTTTGTTAAAAAGAAAGTAAACTAGAATAATGCTTAATCGAAAAAAGACTTCAGTAGAACGTTTGAGGAGTTTACAGGCATTGACTTGAGGTCTGGGAAAGCTTTTGTTTATTCCTTGTAAGCCTTTCCCCACCCGTCAGAGATGTAATAGCTTAACATTAACAGACTGCTTGATTGCCTGGAAGGCTTGCTTGTATGCAGAACTCCAGAACACTTGTGACTCATTTTCCCTAAAGTAAACTGTTAAATTCATGCAAAGAAAGCTAACTTTAGTATACTGGCCTTGATTACAAGCCTCAGTAGCCTTGATTTTGAAACTGAATGTGCTGCTTGATTAACTCACTGATCTAACAACTTTTACTTCTCTCTGCAGTACTTGCTTGTCATGCGAGTTCTTTGGGGTTTACGGTATAAGAGAGTTTGTGTTTGCATCTGTGCATGAGGGTGTTGGGGAGCAGGCCAGGCCATAGCATATGTTATGCAAGTTGAGAAAACATAATTTATTGTTGGCTGATAAAGATACTCATGTTCTCTACCACAATGACAGAGACATTCCATTAAAAAAAAGCACCCCTAAAGAAAACAAAAAGTCAAGTTTTATTTTTTGTTTTCCCCTGCCTCATTTGAATGTGTACATTTTAGTGCATAACTTGCATAATGCCTAATAGGTGAAACCAGATTGTTCGGGCATTTCCTCCTCTCAGAACTGAATGTTCTGATGCCAGGACACAGTGTTTCATCTTTCTCTCTTGTGTTCAAGGCTGATTTATCTTTCCCTTCTCCAGCACTGTTTTCTAAATTGTTGCAAAAAGAATTCTTGACAATTGTCCCTTTCTTCTCGGCTTCTTACACATATGTTTTTCCTCCTAAAGCTGCAAGACTGTTGGGTTTTCGTATTCCGTATGTCTCCTTCAGCAGTTGAGAGTATGCACTGAACACACGTTTGTGGAAGTACTTCATGCAGGCATTTGCACTTGTACTCAAGTCTGAGTTTTTTTGTTTCCCAGACATCTCAGTTGTTTCAGTTTGTTTCCATTTTGTATGGAAGTAATTGGATATCTGAAGAAGAGACAAATTATTTTTGGCAGGGGATTTAAGATAATGTATAAGGAAAGCCCTGACCTGCTATATTTGTTTTACTGATATATTTTGGTTTAGATTTAATTCTAAATTTAGATTAATTCCTACTTAACAGAAGTCATATGAACTGACTCTGTGATATGTCTATACCATCTTTTGTACTGATTCAGATTGTTGAAAATAATATAATAAGCCAGTACAACTGTCTCAAGTAAACCAAATTTGAGGGGAAAAAAATCAGATTCACATTGTTTTACTGTGTGGATGTCAAGCATATCAGGGTGCTCAAGTTGTACTCCTGCTTAGGGAAGGTTAGGTGGTGCGGTCTGGGATATGCGCAGCCTCTGCGAGACTCCATGTGTGGAAGAATTTGGCAATCACGAATGGGATGAGGGTAAGTGAGGGTTCTGCAGTGAATGAAACCAAAAATGAAGGGTGCTGCCCATTGCAGGGAGGAGTGATGGCTTTGAGAAGTCGATGCAGGAGGCAGACTCAATCTTTGAAGAGTCGCTGAATCAGGAGCAGAAGGGGGATTGTGCTGCAGCTTTGGCTCTCTGTAATGAAGCTATATGTAAGTAACTCTAACCACCTGAGCTATTGTGCTTTTGACAGTTTACTAGTATGATAGAAAAAAGTCTGAAACATTGAATGATGTTAAATGGTCAGGTAGTAATATGGGGATCCAGCTGTTCTTCAGGAATGTGCAGGGAGGCAGAATCTTTCCTTTTTTCAAGCATTCCCTTTTGGGGGTTTTAGTCCTATTCCTCTTCATCTCTTTTTTTCATGTTTGCATCAGTTTTTGTTGTTCTCTCCAGTGCTATGGCAGTAACAGCACTGGGGTGCTGGTGTGCCCCTTTTTGGTGCTAAATGGTGCATTTCAGCAAGCACCTGGTAGGTAACTCCCCTTGCCACTTGGTCCTCAATTAAAAATTTTTCCCAATCTTCAGACCAAATTACAAAGGGTGTTAAGCTCCCCTGTTTCTCATGGAGGGTGTAGCATAGGAAGAAAATGGTAGCCCACTCTTGAGTCCTCTGGATTAACAGAACTGAGCTATGCTGTACCAGACTTTCATGAAGAAAAAAGCATTAGGACATCGAAGTGCTTAAATGCATTGTGACCTTTGAGAATGTGTGCTATGTGATTTCATTTTATTTGTGGTCTTTTTCCATTATGACTGGCTGGCTGTCTCACCCCACGCTCCTCTCTGTCTGTATAGAATGGCTGCAGACAGCGGGTAGCTCCTGTGCATTTGCATTTAGAAATTGGCTCTTATGGACTGCAGAATAAGGGGCACAGCATACAGATGTTATGATAGCTCTATTAGCTTCCATTCCAGCAAGGTATATGCTGAATCTCAAATCCCAGCTGGGTATTCCTGCACATAAAGGGAGTCCCAGGTATGGAGGATACAGGAGAAGGGTAGGTGACAGAACGAAGCATCAATGTGGTAGGGTTGGAAAGAGCCTGTGTAAAGGGGATGAGAAGTTGGGCTAAAACATGGATAATTTTTTTTTACTTTATTTTGGTTTAGTTTCGGTTAATGTGTTTGGACACCTGGCTAAGCTGAATGTGCATTAATGGAAACAATAGCATCCTTGTGAACTCTTTTGTGGCAGTATTTGCATGGTCCATGTTTTATGTTCTTGCTGCATCCTTTTTCTTTTTTCTTTTTTTTTTTTCAATTTTATTCCTTTTTTCTGTTTGTTTTCTGCTATGTTTTCTTTTGCATTTTAGCTAAACTAAGACTTGCCATGCATGATGCCAGCGCTAGCACTCACAGCAGAGCCCTAGTCGATAAGAAGCTGCAAATCAGTATCCGAAAAGCCCGGAGCCTCCAGGATCGCATGCAGCACCAACAGCCATCGCAGCCGCTGCCGCCGCCAGCCTGCCACCCACCACAGGGCGGCACCATGGCCCAGTCTACAAGGTAGTCCAAGTATATCACCTAGACCCAGATCTGAGCTGCATCTATGAGCAGTGCAGTCTGGAAAGAAATAGCAAACTATATATATTCCCCTGGATAGTCCAAATCCTACAGTGTTACTTCCTTTCTTCTTTAGGTTAAATCCTATTATAAGATGGTCAACTACCCACTTTTTTTCCCCCAGTCTTTATGGAATAGTTCAGTGTGTATGTGTTCAAAACGTGATCTGTGACAGAGAATTGTAGCAGTCAGTGCTTGGCAGCATCGATATTTTATGCACCAGGGGAAAGAATACAATAGACAATAACCTGGCTAAAAAGGGGGTGTGTGTTAGGATGAAATGTGGAACTGTTTACAATCAGGAGCAGCTTCAGGACTCAGTCAGTAAAAGAGTGTACTACAGTAAAAATCTTGCTATAATTGCTTAGATGTTGGGAACAGCAACCAGCGTGTTTTACTGCTCTGTAGTTTGAAAAGTGTCAGGTACACTGATCTTTTCTTTCTAGTCCACTTCTCTAGTGGTGCACTGGTACAACTCTTGGATCCAGATCCTGATCCTGTCACCTTGACTACTCTCCCTGATGCTGTATCATTCTTCATTTTCTTTCTGTCCTTCCCAGCATCCTGTAGCCTGGCTTAGCAGCCTCTTCAGCATCTCTTCATGATTCTTTCTTCCATACTGACTTTAACTATAGCATAATTAAGTCTCTGCTGTAACTGATCCTTTCTTCCTACCCTCTTTAGCATGCAGCTTAATCCTTATTTCTTCCCATGCCATTCCCTCCTAGCACTAGACCATCCCTGTCCAATTTCTAGGCTGTTTCTTGAACTGTTACTTTTCTTCCCTCTCCCCTTTCTTACATATTGTATTATCAGAGGCTGAGATGAAATCTCAGATGAGAATCCTTTTTCTTTTCCTTTTTTTAAAACATACAGCTATATACTAAAACTCAGTTAATTTGCACACCTGCCAGGCTATAGTTCATAATGTTCTTTTCTTTTCCTGCAGTAGCTGAATTATATGTAATGAGGGCTGATCTTTTTGTCAATCAAGAGTCCATTATATCCTCTTTTACAGGAGAAATGCAGAGCCCCAATTATGCATTTTGGCAGATTCTAAGAAAAAGAAAGAAACTTTCTAAAGTAACTTTGTTAATGCTGAACTTACTGCTGCTCTGTGAAAAGAACATTACTTTGCAAAAAGTTATATCCAACCAAATGTTAATATTCCAGCCAATGAAAAGAATCTGTTCATAGCCAGAGTTCTGTACTCTTGCTTTGATATAAATAACATTGTAGACAGTGCAAAGTTTGCAATTGCTCACAGACAAGGATGTTCTGCTACACATATCAACTAGGTCTTCATGATAACTTTCATTCTATGCATCTTAAGGAGGAAGCAAAGCAACGATGTTACAGTTTCCTTAAATGCTCTTAGAGCTGTTTGTAGCCTGTCGCTTTCTCACAGGCACATGGACTTGGTACTGTTTTTTCTGTCTGTATATTAAAATGCTAACTAAATGCAGAAAAATACCAAGGACATGTATGACCCAAGGATATAATTGTCTTGTGTTGGTACATAAAAGAATACAAATTATTTTTTTAGAAGTATACTTAGAACACAAATTATTGCAAAATAATAGTTATGTATTTAGCTTGAACTTTATTTAATGTGTTGGATAAAGATCTCAAAGATAAGAATACAAAGATGATGCGAGAGAGGTTTCAACCTGTTCCTTCCATTTGTCAAGTCATTCTTCATGAACTTGCCTGGAGAGAAGGGACCTTACAGAAAAATTTTCAGTTCATGTTCAGATCATGAACGTGTCCAAAGTATTTTCAAAAATATCTAAGATGTTAATGTTGGAAACAGTTGTTTATTTTATATAAATGCTATTTTTACTATTCTTACAGTTATCCCTATCCACATGCTCAGTCTGCTGGTTAAAGTGCCTAGGGTGCTGTACAAGAACACTTTATATAGAGCCTAACTGTAGCCAAATACTCTTAAGAGTATGAAATGGATTCAGTAGATCACTTATAGTAGGAAATCAGGGTTAGAAGCAAAGGACTAACATATATGTATCTACTGAATTAATGCAAAGTCTTCATCAGAGTACGGTTAGCAAAGAAAAGTGTGTTGAGATATGTGTCACCTAGTGCAAATTCTGCACCCTAGGGATAAACATAAGCAATGACTACTGCTAATCATTTACCCTTCTGTGTGTTTTAGTGAACAGACTGGCCCGCTCCAAGTACTGCTGAGCCAGGAGGTACCACTGGAACCCAACAAAGAAGTGGAATTTGGGTCCAGTTCTTTCTTCCACCCACCTGCTTCCTGCCATGAATTGCACTCATCATTATATCCAGAGTCTTCCTCCTTGCCCCCTTCTGAAAGCAATCCATCCAACAGGATCTCTCCAAACTTCCGGTCTGCTTCTGCTGATTTTCATGACCAAGTTCCCTCTTTTCCCTATAGGCAAGGGTTGGCAGAGAGGTCTGCGAGAACTGAGAATGATGCCCACCATAGTGTGGAATTTGCTGACACCACAGCCACAGGGCCAAAAGACTATAGGGAATGCTGCAGTAGCAGCAAGTTAGAAGAGGTTCATAACATAACGCCTATTCTCACACCTCAGTACAAATCCAAGGCTCACACAGTAAACTTTGGGTCTTTGCCTATATTGTTTCCCTGTCCACATCCACCACAAGCAGCATCTCCTGAAAAGGACAGCCAGCACAGTCCTTGTTCCAAACTTGCAAGCTCTCCAGTGTGGCCCAGCATTGATCATTTAGGGGCCTATCATGCAATGACCCCTGCAACTTCATCCCCTACACAGCAGTGCTCCTTGGATCCTTTGCCGAAAACAAATAAGTACTCCAGAGCAAACAGCCATGAGATTTTATTACCCTCACAGGATGAATATGGCACAGCAGAAGGTTGCAAATCTGAGGCTTTTAGTACAAAGGGGCATGTTCACTCCTTGGCAGAGCAGTTTCAGAAAATGCATGCAGTTTCCCAGAGAAAAGGTACTCATGAAAAAGGCTGGATTGCTGCAGTGTGTCAGGATGAGAAGTCTCCAAAGTTAACAAAAAAATCTTTCATCAACCCTTCATCTTCTGCTTACAGACAGCTAATGCATCAAAACCAAGAGAACAAAAACCAGTCTTCTGAAAAATTATACTCAACTGTGGATATTAGGGACAGGGTAGTGTCTTTGGAGGGTTTTAGTGCCCAACATGTTGCTTCTGAGAGTATTTGTTCTCACAGTGAAGAGCTGTGTAGAAGAGGTGGACAGAATATAGCAGACCCTGCACCCTACCTGGAAAGGCACTGTCATGATGGAGGAATGAAACAGGTGGATGATGGAGCTACTAGTAGCACGGTTGCCTCTATGCCTGTGGACCGTTGGGTGGATAATGTTACTAGGTATTACAGTTCTCAGAAGGCTAATAAGAATACTGAATGGCTTCCTGTACCTGGGAGGAGTCCACCCCTTTCTGATCAGAGAGCAGTTGGAGATGACTTGAGCAGGATCCCAGTACATCTGCATCCACAGTGGAATCAAGACACAGAACAGGAGCTCTCAGAACTGGAATCCCTCTATCAGACTAGTCTGCAGGCATCTCAGGCCACTAGGCCTTTCTTGGGAAGACAGGACAGTGCTAGGTATCCATTTGACCAATCAGGTAAGAATGATGCAGCTGTTTTTCTTGGTTGACCTGCCTGTGTACTCCAATATAGGTGAAAGTACATTTTCCAGTTGATTTAGTTAAATGGGCATGAATTTGTGCACAGATGCAGGAAGATTCAGGTTGTGGACTCTAAAAACATTCTAACTATATAGGTAGAGAAGCAGTGTGATAGCACTGCCTGGGGAGGCTGCAGAGTAGCTGTTGATTTTGGCAAACAGAGAGCAACGTCTGTTAAGAGTAACATAGAAATAATTGATCCTGTTTTCAAGCAGGGAGCCAGCTGCTTAGGTCAGGCTGCTGAATTTTGCTGTTTGAAAGTCCTGCATCACCTCTGGAATTTATTAAACTGTTTCTATGCCTGAAGTTAATGTTCTCCACATTTGTGAATTTTAACTGATTGTATTATATTTTGAGAATTTAGTCTGTACCTGATTGAGGGGAATAACTTTTAAAAGTGTTTCCAGATCTATGAGAGCTGAACTCGTGTTTTGCTAAGGGCTACCTGCTTTAAGTTCTGGAAAATTACTTGTGAAAGCAGCACTGAGGGTACACGATCTGCACTAAGATCTTTGAGACCTTGTAGATTAGTTGGTGCCAAAAGAAAACGAACAGATTCTATTGCTGTTGGTGAGAACATCCAGCTGTTGCTGGAGACATTCAATTAGAGTCTGATGACAGCAGTCCAGTTCCACTTAAACTGATCTAATCTCCTGCCTGAGATAGGGCAACCTTGATTCTTTGCTTAGCACAAGTGAAGCAAATTTCTTTATAATCCATTTCATAGCATTACAGCTACGAATTTTCTGGTTAAATACAAAGCAGCCTGAAACTTGATGGGTGCCAAAGTGATATATATATGATACATATTGCTATACATACACAAAACAGGTTTTCCCCTGCCCTGCACCCATGGAGGTGGAGCCTCCATCGTTCCTGATGAATCAAGCCTGGCTGTGACCAGAGTGAATACTGCAGTAAGCTCTTGAACAGGTTTTTATTCAACAGCTCTAGTTTTCTATGAAACTCTCTTGTCTTGCAGTCCACTGGCAGACCAGGTGACACATCTGAAGGTGACCATTTCCCACTTGTTGTCCTTTGGTTTTCTTTCAGAGTTAGGCAAGATCTGACCTCACAACCTTGCAGATACTCTCTTGCGTGGGCTTGAATCAGAAGGTCTTATGTGTTCCTACTTAGCTTACTGATTTTGGAAGCTCTTTCTGGAAATCTAACAGGATAAAGCCCAGTTGCTTTAGTGTTAGCTGGAGCTTCAGAGTTCTGTCATCAAATGCCCTGTTTCTTATGCTGACACTTTTCTTGTCTATTTTCCCACTACATATATGAGGGATGTGAGATATGGATATTCTTCTAAAGTGAAGTTTGTGTTTGAGATCTTTACTTCTGGTTTGCTGTGACTTTCAGATGTTTCTTCCCAAGTTCTGCAAATTCTGTATAAAAACAAAATGTTTGAACCACTGCATCTCCTATGATGAACTGGATGAAAATCACCTGAATGGGTCTAGGACAGCTCTTTCTCACTTTTTAAATTGGATTACCTGTTCATTTGCAAATGCTGTTCAAGCTTTCTGCCCCATATCAACTGGTTTTGTCAGACCTTTGCATTCAGAATCATGGTGAAAATGCCTCTGTTTCATTACTGAAGCTTTACTACAGAGATTAAAGCAAAGACCTGATCTTCCAAATGCCATCTCAATGCAGAAAATGTGTTGTTACCAGCACATCACCTTTGTTCCTTTATAGAGAGATTCCCTGTGACCGTTTTTATTAGGCCATTGATCTGCCTGCCTGTTCCATAAGAAATTTTAGGATTATAATTGGTTGGTGGGGATTGCACTGAAATGAAGTAACTGTAGCAATCCTAGTTAAAAATAACACTTTTAACTATTTAACCAGCACAACAAATGGCTGACAAACTGTAGCATTGGGTGGGAACAAGCAGGTCAATGTGTGGGGAACTTAAAGCTGATGAGTCTTGTTTATCCCAAGTAATTTTAGGTAACTTGCTCCTGGTAGCTGATTTTCTGTCCCTTTAGGCCCCCTAAACTATCTCACCTCTGTATCAAACATGTGCTGGTGTGCAGTTAAATCATTTAACTCTTAAATAGTTCAATTAACTGCTCCCAAAAAGCCTGCAAAATGGCAAGTGAAACAGGTGTGAGTATCCTGATGACTGTCTCCCCTTGAAATGTTGGGAGTTAGCTTATGTATTAATGTTCAAAGGATCTCTGATGAGTTCTTGTTCTGTGTGTATAGTCTGTCTGTCTTTGCTGGAGTCAGACCTAAGATAGTCAGAAATGTGCCAGAACGCGCAATCAAGTGTTGAGTTTAACCATAGCGTTTTCCTTCCCAGTCTCTGCAAACCTGAATGTGAGGAAGCTGCATGCTACAGCTGGCATGGGTCTCTCGAAAACCCCAACAGCAGAGATCGAGCGCAGTCTGTGTGGATCCGCTGTCTCTTCTGTCTCCAAGGTGACATGTTGTTACTTAAGATGTGCTAGAGGGGGAAGGGCTTGGCCTGTGCAAGTGAAAGAAGTTACAACAGGAGAAGTGAAATTATGACATTATGAAAAAGGTACTGAGGTCATTGATACTAATGTAGAGAGAATTTTAAGTGCAGTCTAGCTTAGTATTAATTAGCTATAAATGAGTGGCTCATGCTACATGCAACTTGCATGCAATCAAATTATCTAAATTCTGACTTTGAGAAACATATCCCTGAAAAATTAAGATCTAGTCTCTTTGAACATACTGACATGAACTGCCCTGCATCACAACTTATGATGAGTGCTTCTTGATGTTACCACTTGCAGGGGCACAGACTTTTTTCTTTTTTTATTACTATGTCACTACATATTTTGAAAGTGGGGGATAATTTGGTATTTGCTACAGCTGGTAGTTGGCCACCTCAGAGTGGGAGAAGATGCTTTTTCTTCTTTTTTTCTGGGGATAAACTGTTTAAATAACTGGCAGTTACATATCAGTGCCTGTCCATGGAAACATACAAGTATTTTCAAGGGGAAATGACATTTCCTATAACACTTCCATACTCATTAAAGGGAGCTTAAATGGTCTTGCTTATATAAAACAGAGGAAAAGAAAAAAGGAATAAATATTTCCCTTGCTAACATAAGATTAACAAGTTTCCAGCACTCATCAAATAATCCTAGATTTTTTTCAGTTATGAGAAGACTGTACTACTACATCATAGGATGGCTGTCAGTTGCAGCCATGGTTATCTCTACAGGAGCAGTGGTGCCTGTAGCAGTAGTCAGTCCTTTAGGTAGATTCATCCCAGTAGAGACTTTTTGTCCTGGCTTTAGATATTTATAAAAGAATGAACCTCACTTAGACAAATTAATCAGTGTATATTTACTAAAGAAAGAAGGACTATAAGGAATAATATTTTTAATCACCAGATCCAAACAGACCCATTTTCTTTAAGTTTTCGACATAGTACCTGAATGAAGGATGTCAAAAAATAAAAGGTCATGGAGTTAATTGAAGTATAAGTAGTCTGTTAGATTTATATTGATCTCTTCCCTGTAATTATTATACAAAATTGATATTATGGAGAGCCTTTTCTGAAATGTGTGATATTGTCTGCAGGTCACATATACCAGAGAACGTAGCAGGGAACCCGAAGAGGAGGAAATGTACAGTGCAGAGAATTTCCGTCGCATTGCTCGCAGTCTGAGTGGGACAGTCATCTCAAACAGAGAAGAGACCTTGGTCTCTTCTCACAGTTTTGTAAGTAGAATGATGTGCAGCTTTCCAAAGAGCCATCATCTGTGTGTAGGGTTGCTGTTTTCTCTGTCTGCATTTAGTAGTTAACAAACAAGACAGCAGACAACTGAATAATAAGCCATGATGAAAGCTTGTCTTTGTGAATTTTTGTTCTCTTTGGAAGAAGAATGAGCTTTTATAAGTAACAAAGCCATCTTTTTCAGGAGTCATTGCAGAGTAGTATCTGCTGGTAAGCATGTCAGCTAATATTAACTTGCCAGTATACAAATACATCCAGTATAAACAATTTTTCAGTTGACTTAAGAGTATTTTCAAGAAAACTTCTAATGCACCTATAATTTTAAAAAGACACCACTAACCATGTGAAAGTTTCTGCTCTCTTGTGGGTATATTCAGCAAATAGCATTTTTAGAGAGTAAAAGCAAGCATAGAGGGGAGACAATTCAAGACTTTCATATGTAACATGCAGCCTCTTACAGGAAGTAACTAAAAATAGGCAGATTGATTTTATTCCCCCCCCGCCAGTTATCTCTTAAGTAGTCTTAGGTGCAAATTAAAACTGCCAGTGAGGGAAACAGATTATTGTTGGTGTTTAGGACCATAGCCAGATATAATGTGAAGGTTTGGCTTGGATTGAATTTCTTGCGAACTGTGCTTAAGTTTTGATTTGAAACCAACTGCATAAGGGTAGAAGAGTCTCAGTTGCAAAATCAGTTATGTAGACTGGTTGGTCTGATTCTATCTTTCTGCTGTGTATCATAAGCTAAGAATATGTCAACTTCTGAATGTTTGCTCCTCAGCATGCTTTAGTTGAGGGCTTTAACAAATACCTGGAGGTGCTGGCAGAAGCAATTAAAAACCTCTGGCTGTCCAAGACCCCCCTCTCTGCTGAAGGTTTTTATCTCCACAACAGAAGCAGCCGATAGGATGGCTGTCACCGCTCTTCAAGTTAGTCACTGGGCTCAAGTCTGCGATGGTTTGTTATCATGCCATTCAGCCATCCCTGCTTTGGGATAGGTACCTCCTAATAGAGGGAAATGGTACAACACTGGTAAATACTTAAGCTGCAACAGGTAAATCTGTTCATAGTCCGAAATCAGAGCTTTTCGTAAAGTCTGCTAGAAAATAGGAAGGAAGGATCAGCAATACCCTTCTTTATTTCATGGCTTGCGTAGCATGGCAGTTCCAATGCTGACTGGCCTGCCATGGTTCTGTGGATTCAGTTTGTAAACCAAACCTCCATGACTGGTTTGTGTTTGTTTTGGCTTTTTCTCCTTGGTATATTTCCAGTCAAATGATCCTCCTAAGTAGCCCACCACTTCAGTAAGAGCCTTACTGGATTGATGCAGTTTTTGTTTGTATTTCTTTTTCACACAGATGCATGTTTTTGTTCCGGTGACTCATCCCTTTCCTTGGATCAACACCATCTTTGCTTGATTCAACCCAGCTCTGTGTTTACTCATCGTTTTATGTTCTTTTCTCCTTTCTCATTTTATAAAAGGAAGCACCAAATACGAGGAAAATGCCAGTGGACACCAGCCACCGTTCTTCCAGCTCCACTTCCCTTCCTTTCCCCCATGATCCTCCTGTGTTTCCCTTTGATCCCCAGCACAACCCAAACAAGGTGCAGCACCTACCCCATGATGTACTGATGCCCAGCATGGTGGGCAAGGCACGTAAACTGTCAGGTAATCACAGAACTTTTCATCCTCCTTCATGATCAGAAATATTCCTGAAATACAGCTCTTCAGATCTGTCTTTCATAATGATGTTTCCCCATCTGCCTGAATTCCTCTAGAAATCTGGAAGGACAAATCATGTTCTCTTTCTTCTCTGCCCTTTTGAGTTGTTCCATAATTCTATGTTAAGTGGACATAACAAAAAGGAATAATCTTTATGGAAATGTTATGATGACTTTATATGAAATCATATTCACATTTTTGTGAGGTATTTTCTGTGGTGTAAAAATAGCAGTAAGACCCACCAACTTCCACAAGCTACTCGTTTCCAGCAAATCACATATATAATTGTGCCAATAGAAATAACTAATTCCTGCATGAGAATTATTTTCCCTGTGACAGCCATCAAAACCAGTTTGATCTACCAGCCTTGAAGTATTTTGTTGGGCTCCTCCTTGATGACACAAGGGCTATTAAAGAAATCTGAAGTCTGTGACAGCAGCTGTGGTAGGATAAGGAGGAAATTTAGTGAGGAAAGTGAATGCTAGAAAGGGTACAGCTAGCTTTTATTCAGAATTGCATGTCAACCAGTAACTGGAGGTACTAGTGATTTTGGTTTTATTCTGTCACCTGTTGGCCACAGCCGAAAGTTCTAAGAGGATGAAACAAAAAATACAACTAAGCACACTTTTTTTTCCCCCCCCTCCCCCCCCAGGAGATCAGAACAACGTCGTCCAGAAACTTTTGGTTGTGCCTGACAGGGGTGAAGCTTTCCAAGGTGAAGACTACCCAGGTGTGGCACTGAGCTATGGGAGTCTCCCTTGTGCACCCAAAGGCACCCTCTCCCAGGGGCAAAAGCCTCTTGTTAATCCACATTTAGGAGGTGGAGCATCAAGTGTCTCTGGCCATTGGCTGAACACAAGCTACCCTGCCAGGCAAACAGCCACCTTACCAGATAAACGAACGACGCTCTGGGGGAAACATGCTGGCCAGTCAGGCAGGAATTTACAGGAAGGTTTCCTCCAGCAGCCTTCGCAACATCAAATGCATGAATCTTATGCCATCGGTTGCAGGCTACCAGCCAGCACAGACTACAGCACTTTAAGAATACCACATGAGCCTTCTTGGGATCCCGGTGCCTCTCAAGGTTGTCCTGTGCCCCCTTCTTGCATTAAGGCCCCGGGTCCAAGGAGAGTTGATATGCCCCCAGAAGAAGACTGGCGACAGAACAGCTACACCCCTCAGCCTGGCAGAAGGCGAATGCTGCCAATGCGTGTGATGGATGGGACTTTTTCTTCTGCTTCGGAGGCACACAGAAATATGCTGGCTCGAGCAGCAGCAGCTACTGGCACCATGCAAAATAATGGCTGGTGAGATCCCGTCCACTCCATGTGCCCTGATAAACTGCTCTGTGAACAGACTATAGCTGTTGCCAGAGCATGGATTACATGGAGACAGCAAACTCCTTAAATCAGTATCTGTGCCAGTTTTGTCTTAAAATGTAGCTATACAGTATGTGGAAACTAATTGCACTGTATTTCATTTCTGACACTACTGAACTGCTGTCTGGATGGGGAACCTTAGCTATTCTAGTCCTGGCCTCTCCTAGCAAAAAAGTGCTATAGCAATGGTAAGCTTCGGGGGCATTGGTTTACGGGTAAGTTCAGAAGTATGCGCATGTTTTGAAGGAGGACGGCCACTAACAAAAGGAGTTTTTTAAGACTCTTTCATGAAATGTAGCTTTGGTAAATTCTTCACATAAAAAACCCAATCTTCTGTTTTCCTCTCCTTCCTCTCTCCTGTTCCTTCCTAGAGGGGAAAAAACTGATCCACCTTCCAGGTTACAGTAAATCTGCACTTGGCAGGCTGGCAGTTAATAAAGCAAACCCAGTTTTCAGCATGCTGAGATCTCGGGCAGAGATCACAGCTGTAGTTGCTGCAGAGGAGGTGGCAGGAAGACATTGTTCATCAGTAAACCAGAATTTTCCCCACTTCCTTAAGGCAAACTAACAATGCTTCAAACAGAAAAGACTGTTAATGCTGCACGCTTAATTACACCAATGTAAACACAGAATAAGTTTAACTATTTTAGTGTCAAACATACTTGCTTTTGTAAGTATTTTTCAAATAAATCTATTAAAATAGTTCTATTCATACCTGTCTGTGTATGAGCTTTCTTTGCTATTTGGCTTTACTCATCAGTTGGCCTGAAACTGCTGATCTGTTTTCTTCTACACTAACAAACATGAGGAAATTGTTTATTCTAGTTCATTAACAAAGTTTATGTAATAAATATTTAGTTAGGTTGGAGGACACATCTAATTTTGTCCCTGGACTTGATGTGTTTCCTCACTACTCTGTGCTTAACTTTCCCCTCATAATGGACAGTAATTAACAGTGTCCTTTGAAAAGTATTTTGAGACTTCTTTGTTGGAGGGAGAACTGTAGAATCTGTGCAAGGTGGTAGCATATGCAGATAGGACTCTTAATGACAAAAAAGTCATTAGAAATTATTGGTGTAGTGAGAAGTGTCATTTTAATAAGAGTTGCACTCCTGCTCTTGCAAATGCTTTCAGGTGTGATGGTGACAAGTTGTTTAAAAATGTGGACGGTTCTGTTATATGCTTATATTGAGAGTGGGACTGCAGCTGTGGTGGTTCTAGCCGAGCCAGCCAGTGGAAAGTCTAGGCTGCCCTCTAGTGCGTGGTACTCCTCGGTAACCTGCTCTTGCCGTTCTACGTGAGGGTCTTCATTTAATTTCATGTTTTGCACCTCAGTGCTTGATGGAATTTCATCAGTTTTTGCTGTTTAGTCTGAGATTGGGTCTCATTCATTTTAATAAATGTCATTTCTTAGTTTCTTGTTTCTAAATAATTGCTGTTATGTCTGTTATTCGTACAATCTCATGTAACTACATCATACTAAATTGTGTTTTACATTTGGGATTTCGTTGCACGCTTCTTTGTACTTAACTGCCCTCACTCGCTGTGGTTACCAGAACAAAGTACTCTTGTCTTCCACCCCTCCATTCCAAAAAAGCCCTACCGACTTTTGACTTTTTCACATAATGGTTTTGCCAATTTAATAACATGAAACTTTCAACAGTACTAATTTTTTACTAATTTTCTGAATATAAAACAATGGAGTATTTACTGAAACAACTATTTGATTAAGGTTTCCCAACCAGTACGGAATTGTTAGTCTCTCTGGCTGCACATGGACACACCATAGCCACCTGCTAAGTTTTTAGCTGTAGAAATGACAATTTTAGGAAGTGGATGCAATGCAGAGGTGGGTATTTGGACGGAAACATTCCTGTTGCAGTTCTTCCCCCTCCCCCTCCCGTTGGTAGAACAAGACTATTGGAGTAGAGGGAATCTGGGCAGAAGCAGCCCCTGTTTGTTTTCAGCTTTTTGTTAACTTCAGCAGTTGGAGAAAGTTACAGTAGCCCCAGGATGCAAATGAGGACACAGGTAAGTATTTGACACTTTGCTTGACTACAGCTCTAAAAAATTCAGGCTGCAGAAGTGAGACTTGAGTAGTCTTGAACTCAATTATCTAGAAAAATAATCTGCCAAAATAAAGTACAAAGTCACCTCTTCAAGAATCAATATGGAATATGAAACATTTTCAAATAAAGAAAACGTGCATGCTTAGATTTATTTTTTTATTTACTTATTTCAATCCTAGCTGCCGGGAAGGAGGAAGTACACTTCCATAAAGCTCTGCAGAATAATCCTTAGTTGATGCAACTCATTTTAATCATCGGTGGTATTCAGTTTTTCTTCATAAAGGGAACTGTTGTTTATATTCCATCATCATAGTTCTAGCTACCAGGTTTCAAAACAGATTTGTAGATGTTCTGTGTATATTAATTACTTACTATGAAACTAACTCAACCAGAGGCCTGAAAAGGAAAAGTTGGGACATAACCTCTGAAATATCTCCATACCAACCAGTATGTTAGTATATCAGAATAGAAACAAACTGAAGTAGATTCAGCAATATATTTAACATGGGAGGAAATGTGAAGCTGGAAAAATACTTCATCAGTAGCTTGTGCCTGCAAATCTTAGTGAGGTCAGTAAGTTAATATTTATCTTGTAATTCATTTGACTAACTGCTAACTTGTAAGTCTCTTCGATGGTATTTACTGGCTCTTTAAACCCTAGAAAAATCAATTATGTATTAGTTTAATAGCTCATTAAAGTTCACTGTTGCCTATAAGAAGGGTGAGGAGGGAGCTTCCACAAGGAATTCAGCAGCTATTTTGGAAGAGTCTTTCTTCTTAGAGTTGATAAAGTTTGTAAGCTTTGATGCAATATAACCAGGGTTTTCTTTGTAAAATATCCATCACTGGCTGCAGAGTAGGTTGATGGGTGGAATTAAGTGAAATGAAACCCCACACATACTCAAATTTACGTTTTTAAATAATTTAATTCCAGCTCTCCTAAAAATGAAATTCTTATTCCCTATATTTGTATGATCTCTCATTGTGTTTGTAATACGCGTTTAGACCTGTCTGTGCAGGGGGGACAAAAAAAAGCAGTAATAAAATTAAGAGTAACTTCATGTTCTAGCAGTAGCAAATTTGTGTAAATGTAGTCCTTCTGTGTATGGGAAAGGAACTACCTAGCACAGTTCCTTCTCTAGAAGGCAACAGAGTTTGTGCACACTGTTTATGGAAATAATACTCAGACCTGCTGAGCAGCAGATTTGTTCAAATGGAGTATGTGCTGGAGTGTGCAGCACTAGTGAGTTAACTAAAATGCACTCTCCTTTAGAGAAGTGAGCTACGAAAGTGCAAGGTAAGTGCCTGGTCCTTCCTAAACAAAGGCTGCTGCACCCACATTAAAATGTGGGGAATTTGGGAAGAGGGAAGGAACCATCTTACTGATATTTTCCATGATTGCTAACATTGCTGAAATTGGCTTACCAGTGATGGTTGGGGTGGGATGTATAAAGTGTAGGCAGGATTCCAGGTAACTGGCAGTCATGCAGGTTTTGCATCTAATGTCACTTGGGGAGAGGTCCAGGGTGAAGGCATGGGGAGAAAGGAAGAAGGAAAGCAAAAGACAAGAGCAAGAGGTTGGATTGGAATAGGAAGGAACACATGGATAGGTGAAGAAGACAAATTGAAAGAAAATGTGCGCATTAACATCTCTTCACTCAAAGAACATGCAGTAATTGGTCTGTCTGAATTTTCTTTTAATGGATAGATTCCTGTGCAGAGAAGGTTCTCAGCACCAGTCTGCCGCTGAAGCTTTTGAGAAGGGAAGATTGACTGATGTAGAGAGCAGGCAATGTTCTTTATAGGAGTCTTTAATAATGTTCATGCCACAGTAAATGAAACTGCAGAAACGCTTACATGCCACTGCTATAGGTATAAATAGGCAGACATTGGGCAAACAGGGTAGGTTAAGTTAGTGTTTATGTCAGCTAGGGCAAAGATGAAAATGTGCTTGGGTTTTACAGATGCCTCAGTCACATTAGATGAGTCTACTACCACTGTGCTGTCTTCTGTTTAGCACTATGGGTGGCAAGAAGCACAAGTATGAGATTTTCATCCATCTGTGCTTGCTGCCTTTAGCATTTTCTCACTGCATAGTCCAGAACCTTTTCAAGCCTAGTTAGATATCTGTAATGCTCCTTTTATGCTAGTTCTTCCACCATTACTATCACTGATGGAGTTACCTTTAAAGCTTCAGAAAATGTTTTAGAAAAAGCATGTTAGATTATTTTTTTTATCCTCTTGCACTCCTGTTGAAATTATTTTCTATCTGCATCATTCTTCTAGTTCATGGAGGGATTTTTTTATCCTTTAAAACCAAAAAAATGTAACTTGGAAATGTTTTTAAGATTGCTATGTGATTAATGGAAAAATACCAAATAAGACCAGCTATACAGTCATTTCAGAACACTGAATATGTTTGCTAGCGTATTTATGGAAGCAGATGCAAATGGATGAGTTCAGCTGAAAAAACCTAAACTTTCTTATTGGCATCAATAGAATTGTTTTAGTATTCATTCTTGAGTGAGTAAGCACTGAATATACTCAGGAATAAGAAGATCAAGTGTTTATTTGTAAACTAACTTACATTAGGTTTATTGAAAGGAGGGTTACCTTGAGTTTGGGATGGCCCAGTCCCAGATGATTCACCAGTGAATCATAGGCTTGAGAAGCTTTATGTGTGTATATATCACTAATCAAAATAATTTTAAATATGAATACATGAGAAAAGTGAGTACAATGAGTAATAAATCCAAGTAATAAATTGAGTAATAAATCTAAGTATAATTTCATATTGTTAAATTTTAGCTTAACTTTTTTACTACTCAGGCAAAGTGATTTTGATGGCAGTCTAGGGTTATCTATAATCCCAGGTTTTTTACTCAAAATTTATACCAGTTAATTGTTATGTGACTGTCAATTGAGGGAGTTCTGAGCATAGAACTCTTGCTAATTAAAAAAAAAAATCAAACTATTCAAGATTGTCTTAAGTAGCTTAAAGCACATTAAAGCATGTTAACATGCAATATCTATGTGAAGAGTAAATGGTAGCTGAACACAAGTAACTTGCTTTGATTTACAAATCTTGACTTACTAACCTTGAATTCCTTTGCTTGAATGCTGCACATAAGGCTAGTTTAACTAATGAATGTGTATTTCTACTTCTCTTGTCTGACAAGGTGTTGGTTCTGATATAGATAGATATATATACACATATATATATTTATAAATAAATTGTATAACCTACCATCATAGCTTATATGCTATTTGAAAAATCTCTGGGTTCTGTTTGCTATGGAGCTACATGTTTTGTTGCTTGAAAATAATTTGCTTTCAAATTCCTATAGTTCCAATACAGCATACTAAACTTCAGCTTTTTGTAAAGGTTCAGACTGACTTTTTTTTTAGATATATGTCAATCAAATGCAAGTTAACATTATACCATTAAGTCAGCTACAAGTTTTTAGAAATCAGGCATGTATTTTTAAGTACATTTAAGAAGAAATAACTATTGTTCATGACCCTATGTACTAATTTTCCTAATCGGATGAAATAATGCATAAATAAATTTTCCATTTGCTTTGGTAGTTCAGTTAGTTTCTCCAGATAGATGAAAAACACCTCAGTTGACATTAAAGAACCATTTCAGTGCTGTAGACTGGTTTTGGTTTACTGCCCTTAGAGGCTTAAAAGCAGCTATTTAATATAGCAGATATGAGAGTCACGTGTTTATGACACCGCAGTCATCTTAAGAGGGAGAGGAAGGTATGTGTGTGGGAATCTCAACTGATTTTTCACAATAAACTACTGATTTGAACACAAGGATGTAATTCATATGAAGAGCTGAGATGGTACAGAACAGAAAACAAATTTTCTAACATCTTCTCATAGTTTCTGGGGGGGAAAAGCCCACATCTCTCCAGTGGCTTTATAATTTTCTAGTTGCATATAAAGTTACTGAGACAAAATATCTAGTAGAAAAGCTTTTAAATCTTTATGTGGGATTATTTTGGGATATCCTTTTCTGCATTCATTCAACTAGCAGTCATGACCTCAGGTTTGCCCAGTTACAAGGGTCATTTCTTGTTCAACTCTTTCAGCTATCCAGTCTCAATGGTACAGTTGATTCTTATTAATACTTAATGGTGTTTGGTCTCAGTAGCTTGGGAAAAGGATGCAGAGGGGTTAGTTGAAGGCATAGTTGCACTTCTGTCATCTGGTAATGATGGCCAGATGTGTTTGTGAGGAAAGAGTGCATGTACTTCTCAGCAACTGAGTCGTCATATCTCTGCCTTTTGTGGGTTTGTTCCCCCCTGCAGTTTCCTTTAAAATTGCTTAACAGGATTTCCCTGATCTCTAGGACATTGTGTTCATGGATCAATATGCTTCATCAAAGCTTAAAAAAACAAACAAAAAAACCCCCAAAACCAAACACAAAACCCACGCTGTTTTACATCATAGTTCCTGTTACGGAGCAACAAGATCGTTGTTTTTTAATAAGGTCCTATATGTAGACCTGTTTACCTTGAATACTTTGTCAGCTAAGTCTCTTGCTTGTGGAGGCTCTAAGAAAACTAGAGAGAACACAAAGGAGGGCAGCAAAAAGCAGAGTGAACTCAATTTTTAGAGTGAGTAGAGGTGACTGGATCATAGTCTATTAATATCACCAAGGTAGTAAGATAAATGAAGAGAGGGAATTGCTTGGTCTCAGATGGTAGGAGAAAGAGCAATCGCTTAAGGCTAAGGAAGGAAAAGTTTGAACCAGATAATAAGGGCGGAGGAAGGAATGCTTTAAGCAGAGCAAGTGAGTGATGTTTTGAGGAATCTACGGAAGAGTTTGAGGTACTATCACTCTAGAGGTGTGAGATATAAATTAGAGAAATGGCTGATAGGTTTTGCTATGAAAAAATCACCTAAAATTCTAGAGTCAGGCTAAGTGGCTGGTAAATGGCTGGTTTGCCTTAGCCTATTTTTTTTTTTTTTACAGGTGTGATAATGATGCAAGGAATGACTGTGGCCTTGACTAGCTTTTTAAATGTATTCTGTACTTCCACAGCCTGTTCATAGACATTATCGGGGAATGAAGGAAATGTGTGCAGGAAGGGAGTGTAACAGGATAGAACTGTAATAGTCAAGTAGCTTGTAATTTATACCAGCAACTATCTGATAATTTGGGGTTTGTTTTTTTTTTTTTCTTTTTAAGTCAGTGCAGCTTTTCAGTACTGGACAACATTGGCAACTAGAGTATTGCAGTGATAATTTCATGATGCTGCAGAAAATGGCTTAAGACTATGCTTTCAACCTTTCTGAATGATGCCTTCGTGTTACGGATAATAAGGTTTGCTGTAAAAAACTGGCTTGGGACAGCAGGGGAACCTTGTGTCCTCTTAAAAGAAAGCTTTCGAGTATTCATATTGAAACTCAGTACAGCAATATGTCAAAATGTATTTAAAATAAAATGTGGCTTGTTCTGAGGCAGTCTCACAGTTTATACCAACCGCAATACCATTTCTGGCAACTCATAAAGGACAATTTCAAGCAGTCACTAGTGAGAGTCAATGAAATGGAACAACCTCTTAAAAGTTTTGTCTTCCTCATCTTATTCTCCTGCTTATAGCACGTCTTCCCCTCTCAGACCTGGTTTATCTCTGCAAGATTTGCTCTATGCATCTTTCTCTTGGGATCTGGAATATATCTCTCTCTCCCGTGATTCAATTTCCTTCTTAGAGTTTTCAAAAAGTCCTTGTTGGGTAATTAGATGATTCTGGGACATTGCATTGTGCCAGTTTTAAAGATATGTCGCTGTTAGTCAGAAGGGACTGTTCCGATCATCTGACCTCCTGCATGAGATGGTTACAGAATTTCACATAGTCATTTTTATGTCTAACTTCTGTCTGAACTTCAATAAACGGCACTTGTTGTCTGAGGCGACAATTTACTAAAATACAGTTGCTACTATGCCTTGCAGTACTCAGTCAGGGGAGGCGTTAGAAAAGTCTAGGTTTTAACATAACACCTTTTTGTTTAAACATCTTTTGCATGCAGCTTCAGTGTGTACTGCTTTGAGATGGAGCAAGAGGAAGACAGGGGTTATCTGCATCCCAAATCGCTCCATTCCCCCAGGTACAGAATAAGATAGACTGGCTTGATTATTGCATGTGCTTCTGTTGCTGAACTGTTTCTCCGTTATGAAAGCAGTTGTTCAGAAAGCAGTCTAGTGCTAGCTAATGGTTTGGAATACCCAGTCAGAATAGGAATCAGGCTTTTTTTTTTTTTTTTTTTTTTTAATTAGGTATTAAAATGTGTGGAATGGAATGGCCACTTGGTGGCAAAGTTAAACAGGAAGTAAAATGTGAGACTGCTTTTCAGAAATACTTTCCTTTGTCTGGCATTTGTGGGAGATTCGTGGGAAACTGTCAGGATCATAAAGGCACACTGATTTCTACCTGCAAGGCCACGTTTCTGTTTGTAATTGTGTTCCTAAGTTCCTACAATCATAATGCTACTTGTGGTGCTAGTAGAAATTGTTTGATTCCTTGAACACAAGATGTACTGAATCAATCAGCTTTGCTTTCACCACGAGATAAGTTGGGGCAATCTGAGTGCCCCTTCCAGAGTCTCTAGCAGATTTAGAGACAATACTACATGAAAAAACTTCAATGACAAGCTAAAGGGCTTAGGTAGAGTGCTGTAGCTCTCTCTCTCCCTAATACAGGTTTTGGTATTGTCCTAATGACAAAGGCACATGCTCTGTATTTTCATGAGGCAAGAGGGAATGTGTTAGAAAAATGACAATAATAAAACCAGAAGGTAACTGTGCTAGCTAACTTCTCTTTCTAGCTGCTGTTATCCAAAAAAAGGTCGAATTATTATTTTTAATGTTTTAAGGAGGTGTGATTTGTAGGGCGATATAACACCATTTACCACATCAACCTGATGTATTGGGGGGGAGAAACGAGCAAGATTTTATCTGTATGAGCCTTTTCTTCAGGTGATGCCTGGATATGACTGGAAGTGTTTCAGCATGCAGGGCACTAGGTATGCTGCCTAGAAGCTGATGATGTCTCCTTCTGGCATAGCATCATAACAAAATAAAATTATGCTATGCTTTTTCCTTGACTAGAGTTCTGACTGCATCAGCCCCTTTTACTTCATACCCCAGGAAACAAGATGCATGTTGGCTGCAGGCTCATGAGAGTAGTGAGCAACTGAAAGAAGTAAGAGGCATCTCTCTTGCAACTGCTCTTCAGGTGAGGTGAAGAGGTGATTCCTGACAACACTCAGCAAGGTCTTGGGCTCCCTCTGTGTTTGGAAATATATGGACAAATGAATTTCTTGATAATCTCTCTGCTGTTGCACGCTGTCAAACATTCAAACTGCCTTTATTACCAAGCTTCTCTTGATTCTAAATAAGAAACTAAATTCATTCCCCCTGCTCCTTGTTCCAGCAGATCTACTTTAATGCTAAGTCAATAGGAGCAACATTTACTTACTGCCCTTTCTATCTCACACTCTAGTGAGCCCATATTCTGAATGGATACACGTGCATGCTATTGAAGCAAATGAGCTTTTGTTCTATTTTAAAAACAGGCCCTTTAAATTGGTTGTACAATGACAGACATTTGCAGAACATGTGGTATAAGTAGTAATTCCTGCTACTGGAAATCTTTGCAATTAAATCCAAGTCATCCAGGATTTCTTCCATGATACTCTAATGTATCCCAGCTCTCTTTTTGCACGCATTTTACTTGTGGACATGGAATTAATAGAATTCTGTTTTTCTAAACCTTTGGACTCTTACAAGTGTCATTAATAAATAAACCAAGGGTTAATAATTCTGATTCCTTTAAAATTTTCAGTTGCTTCCTTGAATGTCTTTACAGTGATATTTCATTCAAAGTTTCTTGCTTAGACTGTCTTGGCCATGTAATAAAAAGGCAAGGTCAAACCAAGCTGTTATGTAACCCACCAATTTTAATGCATTTTTGCTTGAGCCAAACAGCCTTTCATGCTCAAGATGGCAGGTACTCAGCTCAGATATGTTTAATGTTTGCTAGATCTGACTGGGTTTGCTGTCAGATATTTAAGTGATGCCAAATTCAGAGATTTTTGGTTTGGGTTTTTTGTTTGTTTTTGTTTTTTAAACCCAGCTAATTTCTGTGATCTTAGCTACAGTGCAGTCCTACAGCCAGCCTGCACTGGTACAACTGAGGATACACTAATTTAGAGGAGAGAAGGTGAAATTAACAGCTGGTACAAAGGAGTGTAGGAACTACTTAACTTTTTTCATCAGTACAGTTAGTTTAACATGGAATTGTCATAAAGAGTGACCAGACTAGCTTGGACTTTAGTACAGTTGTACCAATCTTTCTGCTAAGGCAAAGCCGCCCTGTCTTATACCCTGCATATGGTTGGACCTATTCACGGTTTGTATACAATGGAAGGGCCACAGCCTACTGCATTTGCGAAGGTCAGGCCCGCGTTGCAGTGCAGTTACCCCCCCCCACGCAGCTTTGAGGGGCGTCAGGGACTGGGAAGGGGCAGCTAGTGCTGCGGTACCTAGGGCCCTCAGTGCTCCTGGCTGCCTCCTTTGTCCACTGTGGATCACCTCCAAGGGTAGAGTGGAGACGTTTGGCTGAATTATCTGGTGCTGGGAGCTCGCGGTAAGCCCTGCCCGGGTTTTTCCTTGGGGGGAAACATCTTTTTTCCTCCTCCTCCTCCACCTCCTCTCCTAGGCCGGCCCTGCGCCTAACGCAGCCCGAGAGGTGAACCTGTGGGACCCTTCCCAACGGCGTTACAGGCGAGAGGCGCCCTGCTGAGGGACCGGGCGCAGCCCCTCGCTCTGAGGAGATGGCCGGGGAGGACCGGCGACCCCCCCTTCCGCCCGGCCAGGGAAGGCGGCCCCTCTGCGCCCTCAACTTTCGCCGTCTGACAAAATGGCTCCCCCAGCCGTGCTGCCGCCGGCGCCCCGCCCTACCCCGGCTCGAGGAGCAGGGGGCGGCCGA